>CM052088.1:1083345-1152471 GCA_028453745.1 Agapostemon virescens
GAACCAAAGATGCACGGTCACGATGGAAAAAAGCCTCGTCGCGCGAGAAATCGGAGCATCGTTCGCGCAATTGTCGCGGCACCCTGCGCTTTCTTTCTCGCCCGATCTTCGACAACGCTATAAACAATATCGATACGTCGATCTTCCATCGAGGAATACTCGTAAAGCGTAGACTCAGAACCAAAGATGCACGGTCACGATGGAAAAAAGCCTCGTCGCGCGAGAAATCGGAGCATCGTTCGCGCAATTGTCGCGGCGCCCTGCGCTTTCTTTCTCGATTTTCGCTCGATCTTCAACAGCGCTATAAACAATATCGATACGTCGATCTTCCATCGAGGAATACTCACGAAGCGTAGACTCAGAACCAAAGATGCACGGTCACGACAGAGAAAAGCCTTCTCGGTAATAAATTGGAGCATTATTTATGTAATTGTCGCGACTACCGATGTTACGGTGCAATTGAATGCAAATTTTGTTGCATAAGGGACCGATGAGCCAAGAGAGACCGAGAGAGGCACGGTGGAATATCAATGACGAATTAACTCGTTTTCTGCGCTTATTAAGTCGACCAAACGTTATGTATTTTTAGCGACTTCTCCGATTCCACGATCGAAGCGCGTTCGCTGGATTTCGGAGCGGAGAAGTCGTCGCGACTCGATCTCTGTACCCTCTCGTCGATCCTACGATCCAACAACTTCTGGCTCTTCTTATGCAAAGAGACGGTAACTACGAAGAACCATTCCGAAGATAAGATCGGAGCGTCCCGAGATGGTATCTTCGTCGATGGAGTCTCCGAAGGAAGATCGTTTCGGAGACGTGTTTCCAATGATCTGAAAGCAAGAACTGTTGTTCGACGAGCGCGTGAACGTTTGAGAAGACGCGATAATAAGAGGGACCGAGGATACGAAGGCCAGGTACTTTTCCGAAAATCGTTGCGTCGCTGCGACGTTCTTTGTCGCGACGAAGGCGCTTGGCGCGGCCAATCAGGATCAACCGGTTACCGGGTTCTATAAATAGCGGGACGATTTAAATTTACAATAGCGCGCGATGTATCGCCGCGCGAGTCGCTGTTATATAGGTACACACGGGATACTTCTTGAATACAGTTCGGTCGGTTGTCGCGACGCGTTATCGGTAGACGGCGCGCGCCTGTGTCGGTGAGTACGCCCAAGCATGTAGCTGCGTTCGTGGCTATCATCGAAACTAGAGTAACGCCTTTGCGAGCGTGCAGGCGCAAACGGAATGCTCGACGACTGTTCTCTTCGATAGACCGATCGAAGTTACGAAACTAGAGGCCAGGAAGTATGCATAATGGATCTAGCCGCGTCTACCGGCACGGCGAATACGAAACGTCGATTTCCGGGACCTTGAATTTCGCGGGCACGGTAACGAGAGTGGCCGTACGGTATCGGCTCGATGAATACGGTCGATCGAACGAGAAAACGAGAAAAAGATTGCGAGAAAATCGAAGAATCCGACGATAATGAACGTTTCCAGCGATCGGCCACGTTCTCTGAAGCCGCCGTTGGGTCGCCGCATATTTATCGCGCTCGTCCGTTGACGCGGTTTTATTGCGGCACAGACAAGTCACCGTTCTTAACGCGCCGCTGCTCGAAAGCTGCTTTTTATGCTCGATGCGCCGCGACCGCCGCTCGGTGCATCCGATAATTAAAGCGTCGTGGAAACGGACTGCACGGTCAAACCACGCTCGAGAATCGGTCCAACGAGTGCTTCTCGAGAATTTCGACGACCGATCGTAGTCACGGTTCCACGATTAGGCACGCGTATCGTTCCGACAACTCGTAACGCGTCGCGCGCTTACTCAAAAGTTCGGGATAAATCAGACATTGAGAGGTGTTCGCGCAAAGGTCGTACCAATCTCCTGTAGGAGTCGCAGACGATTTTGCACGGGTGTCCGATCATTGCTCGCTGACTCTACTTACGGAGTACGCGCCGGTCAAGCGTCAGACGACGTCGAGTTTTTCAGGAACGAGTCGGCGGTGCGTGGGGGTCTCCGTGCGAAACGGTTCGAGCAAACTAATGGGTCTCCGCACAGGTGTCTGGTCATTGCTCGCTGGCTCTACTTACGCCGTACTCGCTGGGCAAACATCGCAGACAGTGTTTTACAGAAACGAACCTGTGTTTGAACGAACTTGGAGCAGTCTCGGTTTCCCGAAGAAGGTGCCCCATTTTTCGGATCGGCTATACTTGCCGGGGGGCACGTTGCACGGTGCCTGCGAGCAAGATCTTCCGCAAAAGGACGCGCGTCGGTGCCATCGAGCTCCCGAGGGGTTTACGGTTTATCGGAGAGTCTCTGCGGCTCGGGGGTGAGCCGTACCCCAAACGGTTGGAGGGACATTTTGCTGGAAACGCGGGGAGGACGAGAAGAAGGTGAAAGGCCGCAACGCGAACGACCATGATGGTTCGGAGTCGAGATCGATTTGCTCGTTGCTGGATCGGAGGATGAATCGAAGGTTTTTGGGGGGCACCGAGGGAACGAGAGAGAAGGGGGACAGGGGGTTCGAAGGGCGAGTGGGATGAACGGGGGAACAACAGGAATCGGGGAAAAGGACGAGGATCAGGGAAAAGGGGACTTCGCCGGTTCGTCGACGCTCGCCGACGCTCGGCGTCGCTCGTGCGGCTCCGTCGCAGCGAGGCGGGGTTTAGGCGGGGTCGATACGCGGCCAGAGCCGTGCCTTCCCGTCGTTTCCGTGCAGCGTCGTTCTAATAGCACCGTATCGAAATCTGGCAACTGCTGCGGCCGCAGTTCGGCGCCACCGCTGCACACACTTGCTCTGCTCGCCGATCGCCTCCGCCGCCTCCGCCGCCTCCGCCGCCTCCGTCGTCGTCGTCGTCGTCGTCATTTTCGTTTTCGTTGTCGTCGCAGCCGCCTCCGAATCGCTGTATCGCATCGAACATCGTCGCGCTTCGTTTCGAGAGTCGTTCCTAGTGCAGCGAATCGAGAGAATCGCGACAAACGTATACAAAGAGAGAAACGACGAGAGAGCGAAAGAGAAAGAGAGAGTGAGTGTGAGAGAGAGAGAGAGAAAGAGAGAGCGGTGTGTTACGTTGACGTCGAGTCGCGAAACGAGACCCGTGGAGAGTCCTCGAGGAGGAGGAGGGAGGCAACGGAAGAGAGCGACAGAGACCGTGGAACAACGTACGATACAGGGTGGGGGAGGGAGCGCGCGTGCGCGCAGGTCGACCCACCGGTCGATCGACAACCACGTCGTGTCGTCGACGACGAGCACGACGAAGAGGAACGTGGCGCGCGTGTACGGGAGTGACGACACGTAGCGGAGCACGCAGTGGCGGATCGTAGGAAGACCGATCCCGAGAGCGTGCTAGAACAGTAGAAAAGAGAACAAGGGGGAGGGGAAGAGAGGGAGGGTAGGAAGGGAGAGGGAGGAGGGCAAAGAGAAAGAGAGAGGCGAAACGCGTAGCGGTCCGTGGAAGAGGGAGGGAACGAGGAGGATAGTCGGAGAGACGTATAGACGGACAGAAGCGGCGCGAAAGGAAGGAAGGAAGTGGAAGAAGGAGAGAATCGGGTCGAAATCGTGGCAGGGACATGTGCGCGGCGCTGTGCTCGCAGTCGGTAGGGACGTGATGGTACGTGGCTCGCGGCGGCGTGCGAGTTATCAGGATTGCTCGCGCTCGCGGTCACGGGTTCGTGACAACGGCCGTGGCGAGGAGTGCGACGGCGTGAGCGACGACAACGAGGCGCGCTATCGCGGGAGAGAGCCTCGGGGCGCCGCACGCCGACGGACGGAGCGCTGTTGCCACCTCTCCTCGGCCGCTGCACCGCGAGAACCGATACGGCAACCAAGAACACCGTCGTTGCCACGTCCGCTGCTACGTTCCGCTGCCAGCCGGGACGGCAGCTCGCTGGCCACGACACGACCGTATCTCTCGCTTAGCTGGTAAGCAACCTATACACCGCTGGGTAAGCCTCTCTATACCGCCCCCGAAACGCGTCGGCCGAGTCGCCGCGAATTCTCCTCCGACCGTTTAACTCTGTCGTCTCGTTTCGGCTTCCGTCGAAGCTCGCACCGCGAAATACATTGTACCCCGTGTTTCGGAATCGCGAGACACCACCGCGATCTTCTCTCTCCCGATACTCGATCCTTCTCGCCTGGAATAGCCGCCGCCGCCGCCGCTGCCGCCGTTGGTACGTTCTCGCAGTGCGACACCGCGCACAACGGATTAACCCTCGAGCCGCGGTGCCGTCGTGGGTCCATCTTGACTTTCGGAAATTTTCACCCGGCCTATTCGCCGCTCCTGGCGACCGACTCGACCGTTGTTGCGACCGTAATAACGTTCTTGCACGCGTATCCCGTTGGTCGGGTGTACCTATCCTCTCGCTCCGACCCCGAGAAACGCGAGTTCGACGAACCTGACGATTTCAGCTGGCCGTTGTTTCCATCGAATTCGTAAACATTCACGCCGCTTCGACGATCTTCCGTTCCGTCCGCCCCGTAAAGGTTGTACGGTGGTGGGGGCATGTTGGTAAACAACCATGTTCGGTAAAACACTTAGAGTCTTAAAGTCGAGTCGTCGTCGCCCAGCGAAAACTGTACCGCTCCTCGCAGATACGCCCTTTGTCCACCGAAGATAGTCCTGGAAACACGAGCTACATTTCCATGGCAGCGATGTCCGATCGGCGATACCATTTTTTTTTTCTTGTTGCGCGCTGCGTCGCGATCGAATATCATTTCCTCGGCCGTTTCTCCGGCCGCCTCGCGATCCTCGAGCGCGGCGAACGTGACCGGAATCGGGGAATAGAGCTTGTTCGTTCGAGCCGATGAAAAATTTCGATCGCGGACTCCCTCGGGGGAACCGCTCCGCGAGGATCACCGCGAACGAATTCGTCCTCTGCCGGCTTGGCGCCAGACCTTTCTCAAGTTCGAGTCCAGAGACCCTGCTACTGCTCCCTCCTCTTTCGTCTCTGTCACTCCTCTCTCTCTCTCTCTCTCTGTCTCTCCTTCTCTTTCTCCATTTGTCCCTGTCTCTCTCTTTCGCTCTCTCGCTCTTCCTCTGTCTCTATCCGTCTCCTCCCTCCCTCCCTCCCACCGTCCCTGCTCCTCCACCCGTTTCCGCCGGCGTCTCTTCTTCCTCGTCGCTCTTGCTCGTTCCTGGTGACCCCACTTTCGTGTCTCCGCCGTGTTCCCGGCCTTGGCGAATCATTCACCAAACCGAAATTGCCTGAACACGAGTAGTCGGCTGTGTTATTCCCGTACGCAGGTGGTCGAGCCTTCCTTTCCGGCCAGTTTCGCCTGGCATGCGCAGTGACACTTGCCCCGTCGTGCTCGCGAGCTCTCGTCGCACGCATGCCGTTTCCCAAATCGTCCGAGACGCGCGTTCACAGGCCGTTCGTCGAAATTTTCCACGATGAAAAACGGCGCGGCCGGGGCCGGTCGATCCCGAAGACGATCCCGAAGACGATCCTCGCACCGGTCCTCGAGCACGATTCTCGTCGGGAACGTGCCCCGTCGGACCGAATAGCGGCACTCGAGACGCGATAAATCGTGACGAGGCGCGGATCCGCGCCGCGGTAGCTCTAAAAACCTAGTTTTTCCAGGTTGGCGTGGTGTCGCGTGACCGGCCGGTTTCACTGTCAAGTACCTTTCACGCGAGGACCTCGTTGTTCGTCTCGTGTTCGGCTCCGATAATCCCGCCTCTCGCGCGCCGAGGCGTTTCTTTAATCCGCGATAACCGTGATCGAAATGAATCTCATTCGCGATCGATCATCCGCCAAGATAATTGGACATCGGTTGGCCTGCGGCTTGCGTAACGCACCGTCGAACTAGAATAAAAAGTAGTAATCAATCGCGATACGCATCGAAGAGAGGGGAGTTTGTAGGACAAGCCGCGTCGAAGACAGATATTAACCTGCCAATCGACGACTACGTACCTGTTTTACCTGCGAAACGAATCGCGCGTTGGCAAAATTCGTTCGTAACGGGCCCACGCTGATCGGTGTCCTTCGAATCACTTTGAGTCGCTCGCTCGCGTTCCGCAAAGATTCCATCGAAGATTCAGCAGCGATTCGTCGATACGCTCCACGGATTTGGAAAGATTTATGACGCTGCAAAGCACAGGGATTAGAATGTTATCGAACGCGGTGGAAAATTTTGGACATCGATACGCGGGTCAAGGAACGCGCTCGGCGTAGCGCGGCGAATCGCGCGAACGGCGATTCGCTCGCGCGATACGACTCGCCGCAATCTTTCGAGCGATCCTCGCGACCGTCGAGGGTGCGGTGCGCCGGCTGGTCTAGTCGAAAGTATCGCCGGGTCGTCGAGAGGCGAGGAAGGGATCGAGAGAAAGCATCCCCTTTAAGAGATAGACCTTAAAGTGGCGGCACCGTAACGCGTTCCCCCGACAGGATTTCCACGAGATATTTCATTATTCTAAATATATCGACGGCCGGTGGCGAGTCCCGGTTAAACGTACCGGCGTGCACTCTAACCCGATTACCTGTGCGGATTCCCCGTGGGAGAAGGCGCGATAGACAACCTACGTTTCGGGATCCTTCGCTCGCCGAACGTTCTCCGCCTATCGGAACGCGTATCGGCGTCACCGGTGTCGGTACTAATGACCCGCGTAACGCGATTTAATTTTAGATAAGCGAAAGACCGTCCGGATAACCCGGTAGGTCCTCGCCGGACGAACGTACCGCGATTCGACGACTGTTAACCTTCTCGGCCACCGTTGCTAGCTGCGTGTCATCTTCTCGCGCGAATCGCATATTACATTTAACGCGCTGCAGCAACCTCTCGTACGCGCAGTTGTATCGCCACGCGATCAAACCCGTCCCAACTAAAAAGTTAATCGCCCCCGATCCGACAGCCGGGGATTAACGATCCGATCGTCACAGCTGTTTCAGAACCAAATACCGACATGGAGGCGACGGAGAGGGAGAAGCCGCTGGTTAAAGAGTTGAACGAACATATCGTCTGTCCTCTCTGCAGGGGATACCTCGTGGACGCTACCACGCTCGTCGAGTGCCTGCATTCCTGTTAGTATTCTCTTCTATCAAACCGAAACACCGCCGACCGATCGATCGCGAAGTATAAAGCGTGTGCGTCGCTCGCTCGTTCGCGTCCATCCGCGAGGAAGAAGCGCGATCGACAGCGCAATAACGTACCGAGCCTCCCGGTAACGCTTGCCACCGGAAATCGACCGGTTTCTAACTAATAAGCGCGAAATTTAATTGATTTGCTCCTCTCTCTCTCTCTCCCTGTATTTATCTATCTATCTTTCTATCTTTCTATCTCTACGTTTACCTTTCTCTCTCTCTCTCTCTCTCTCTCTCTCTCTCTCTCTCTCTCTCTCTCTCTCTCTGTCTCGTTCGTTCGTAGAATATTAGCATCGATTTTAGTAGTCTTTCTTCTTCTGTTTCGAAGAAAGTGTTGATCGCGATTGTCGGGACGCCCTGTATAATCGCGCAATGAAGTCGTCGATCGCAGCACTCGAACTATTCGTACGCGTCGCCGCTCCGCGCGCCGTGCCGTGCCTCGAACGGCCGTATCTACTTCGTGTGCGTGAAACGCTCTGTACGTTTGTCCGCCCTTCTGGCGGGGCATCCGAATTCACGGAGGGTGACTAACCGCCGCTCTCCGTGCTTTCTAATTCGTTCGAACCCGATCCCGCGGACTTCCAGAGCATCCAGTAAAATATGTCGAAACAATTTTTCGCATTCCCGATCGGGGCTACGCCTTTGCATCTCTATCCTCGGAGAAATTGACCGGAGAAGACGAGCGGAACGCCGTACGCGTCTTCGCACGATTCTTGTTTCTCTACGCCAACGGTTAGGTTAAATCTTTGTCGAGCACCAATAAGTAGGTAACCGAAGGTGAACTCATGACTTTTTTGATTCAGCAAGCGACAGAGATCGACTTCGCGAACCTTTATATTACGTATCGAATCGTAGCCGAGACTGTTAGGTCGGAAAGGGAATCGATTCGTTGATTCAGGCAAACGTTCGAATCTTCGATCGAGTACTTTGTAGAGCTCGGTTTTCTTCGATTACCTGCTTGTTCTCCGACAGCATAGAAACGGCACGTCGAGGACAGACGATGCACGAGAATTTAGAAACGCGTGCGCTAGGATTTCAAGAAAATATCTGAACGATACTTACGCGTTTAACTCTTGCGGCGCTACCGTTGGGAGTTCGGGAGTTGGTACGAAGATCCTCTGTCCTCCGAAAAATGTGGCATCGAACGTGTAGAATACAAGGCGGACGGTGCTCAGTTTGCAGAGGTTGCATAGTCAGGCGGCTGAGCAGCGGAGCTCGAGCATGTCCGGTGTGCGACGTCGCGACGTCCCCGCCCCTGCTGCCGGACGCGAAGTTGCAGAGGTTGGTGTATCTGTTGGTACCGGGCCTCTTCCGGTCGGAGCTCGAACGAAGGCGCCACTTCCGGCTGGTGAACCCGCAGTGTCCACCTTTGGCCCCACCTTTGGGCGCACTCGAGCTAACCTTGGACGACTTCGTTAGTCTGAGCCTGTGCGAGCTCGATGAACCGGAAGAAGAGGCGCGCGGCGATCGGTCACCGGAAAACCGTGCCGGGTCACGACACAGGTCGCAGGCCGACGACCGGACGAGCGACAGGGAACCGACGACGGGTGTCAGGAGCACGAGATACCTAAAATGCCCGGCCGGAGTGACGGTCAGACACCTGGTCAGACTGTTGATGCTGAAGAGAGGCTGGGAGGAGGCCAATTCGACCGGGGTCAACAAGATCGAGATGCTGTGCGAGCGAGGCAACGAGCAACCGTGCGACACCTCGAACATGATGGCTTTGGATCATTCGTGGACCCTGCTGGACTTGGCCTGTATCTTCGGCTGGAAGAGGGTGAGTACTCTCGTCTTTGACCACCCTCCGACACAGAGTACGATCTCGAATGAAATGTGGAAGATCTATTACTTCTATTCTTGCGTTAGCCCTTTGCATAATGACTGTAGTACGCGCGAATACGCTAAATTTCGTGTAGACAAAGCGAACGAAATCGTTCGGAATGGAAGCGTTCCGAGTCCGAAGACGTGTCCGAGCTTCGAAGCTGAAACAGCCTCGAGTGCAAAGGGTTAATAAGGACCGTTTGGCTATATTTGCACGAGTGTGCACGGATAAACGATCGTCAACTTAGGACGAGGCACGCGTAGACGGTAATCGAAATTTACGTTTCGCGTTCTGGACGAGCTCGCGTCCCATCCAACGAGATACCACAGGGTAGGCGGGTGTTTTCACGTTGCAGGACTCGCCTATGAAGCTGTTCTACCGGGTAACGAGAAAGAAGGGCGGCTCGGTGTCGGTCTCGAGAGCGAGCCCGTACAACGACGAGACGAGCAAGGACGTCGCGGCGACCATGGAGAACATTCAAAGGCCGCCGACGCCGCCGCCGAGTCCCAAGCCAGTCCAAGAATGCGAAGTGGAGGCCCGCAGGATTTTAGAAAGTAGCACCGAGCCGACTCGGTCCCTGGAGACGAATCTGGAACGCGACAAGGAGCCGAAGGCAAAGAAACCCCGTTGCGAGGTGACGCCGGTGATGAGGACGCCGGATTTGGTCGCTGTGCAGCCGAATCACGTGCCGGAGAGCTCGAAGAGCAAGGAGCTGGCCAGGCTGGAGCATCGGAAGCGCAGGAAGCGACGGAACAAGCGAGTCATCGCCGAGATCACGACCACGCCGAGGGAAGACCTTCTGAAGTTGAAGGTGAGGCTGACGCCTTGTCCACCGAGGATCACGTCGACGTCGGCGGCCGGTCAGACGAAGGAAAAACTGCTGCAGATGAGAGCTGTCAGAAGGGAGAAGATCAAAGCGAACGCCATAGGTCAGAGGTCGACGACGAGCTCTCTGGCGCGCGAGGAAACCGCGAAGGAGAGCGTCGGTGAACCTGAAGAGACGATCGAGGAGATCATAGACAGCATACCCGACGAGGTGGTCAGAATCGCACAAAACATCACCACGCAGCCCGAAGAGACGGGAGCGGAGAGGTCGGAACAGAGGAGCGCCCAGACCGTCTCCAGGGCTCCTGCCAAGTCGAAAGAAGAATCCGAACCGGAGACAACGAAACCAACGGAGCAGGTCGAGACGGAACGGCCGAAGAAGGACGAGGAGATTCTGCGGCGACTGGGTCTGGTCGCCGTCAACGAAGCCAACGACAAGTTCCGCGACAAGGCGAAGCAGCGCGTCCAGAGCAACGGCGAGAAGGCGGACAGCCTGGATCGAGAAAAGCTCGAGAAACAGCTGCGCGAGAGCAAGGCGAACCGGGTTAGAAGTTTGCTGGCCGAGAAACAGATGCGAGACACTCTCAAGAGCATCAGATCCAAGACAAAAGAGGAGCAACCACCGCCACCGCCACCGCCACCCCCGCCAGTGCCGGTCGCCGCAGTTCCAAAGAAGAAAGGTCCGCCACCCCTCGCACCTTTACGGGTAGCCAAACCGTCCGGCTTCGCTGCGTCCAGCGCCATTTTGGAGCCGAACAACTCCAAGTACGAGACCCCGCTGGACCTGAGCAGCGGCGGGACCACCGTGCACAACAACGCTCTCGACCTGTCGGCCAATCTGTCGACCGGCAACTTCTTGACGTCCTCCTCGTCCTCCACATCTTCCTCTCCATCTTCCTCCGCGTCCTCTTCTTCGTCCTGCTCCTCCGCGTTGAACCCGAGGCCTCCGAGACCAGGAATCGCGACCGGAAGCCTGGTGCGCGGCAAAACGAAGGATCTGGACCAACGACGGGGCCAGGAGTCGAATCTCGTCACGTTGTCCGACGCGGCGGTGTCCCTGTTGAGCGGATGCATATCCGACAAGAACTCCGTGGACCCGCTGGTGCTCGGCTCGGCGAACATTGCGAGCAAGGTTGCTCTTCGGATACCGCAGCCTCATCAAAGAATCTCCGGCTTCGGGATGAAGATCAAGCCGAACCTCGGCATCAGGCACATACCGAACCCGCAGGCGGTGGTCGCCTCGCAGTACAGGAATCAAAGAGCCAGTTACTTCAACGCAGCCTCGCAGCAACCGCCGTAAAGCAACCGCGACGGAGCCCCACGGTTGCGGCTTCGCGAAGTCCGGTCGTCTCCGTCCGATCGACGAGCGAGCCTCGATCATCGGTATAGGTAACGTTTTCTACTTTTCATCCTAATCGTTTCCTAACAAAAAAAAGAGAAAAAGAAAGAAATAAATTGTAGAATCGAGCGACAGAGAAATCGCGTCGCGATCGATGTCGATTCGCAAACCGGACGGGGCGAGAACCGGACGATGCGAGGACGACGAAGAGAGTCGACGAAATAGGACACCCCCGAGAACACCCCCAGCATCCCGTCCTCGATCCTGCCCCCCTCCCCCCCCCCCCCCCCCCCCCCCCCCCGTTGCTTCCCGTTATCGTTACACGTGTAAGAACCACTGCTCCTACTGAAAACGAGATTCCTATATGACCAACCCAAAGGCTGTACGTTACCATATATATTTTCTTCTTCCCGCTTCCCAGCGAAGCCGCGTCGTACGCGCGCAATTTCGACGCGCTCCTCGACGCTTTCGTCGTCGAGACGCGGCGTGGGCGCGAGGACACACGGGACACACGGTACACCCGGTAGCATGAACTAGAACGCCGCCCGGCTTCGAGAGTGAAAGTGTACGAAGATCCAAAGCGGTGGCGGCTAACGAACCTTCTTTAACCCTTCGAAACGCGAACGAATCTCCTCCAGGAAGACGACCACGTCGACTTTTATAACGAACGCGAGGCGCGAAAACCTCTTCGATTTTTACGCGCCAGTAGGAAATTTACACCTCGACGAGTAGATTAGCTTCGACAGGATAATTAGCGTAAATTGCGAGAGGAGCTTTTCAAACGATTGTACCTGGGATGTTGAGTCTTTGAGGGATTGTTTCGTTGACTGGTTTTCAACCCCTTGCCGTATCAAGACGCGGCGCAACCGCGTTCAAGATTTTAAACAAAGTCTAACGAAAATACAAACGCAATGTTATTCGTTTTTAATTTTTGGCAACGAACACGTTACGTGTGGTGACCCCTAGTGGCGAAGAAAGCGGTACGGCAAGGGGTTGAATGGTTTTTAAATCGGGTGTACAGAAGTTGTCTTGGACAGGCGAGGACGAAGCCGAGGTTGCCTTTTGTGTCCTCGTCCCCCGAGGAATAAACGATGGCGGTGTTCGATCCGTTGTTACCTAGATATGTTAAGTTACGTATGTTTGTAATGCATGTATGTGTATCCACGATCCAGCATCGATCCAGAGTGGACGAACGATTACTTGAAAACGGGTCGACGAATTTCGACGAACGGCTCTACGAGTGACCGCGCGGAAATAGATTAGGCGTATACGCGTAAACGAACGGTGTTTAGGGGTTGCGTAGAGAGGGTTTACTGCGAGCGAATGGGAATGGGAACGACGGCTGGACGGGTAAGACGAATGCTCGTTGCACCCTCTCCCGTCCCGCGTCGGCCGTCGCTCCTTAGAGAGATCTAGAGAGAAATATGTACTTCATAGAGATGCCAAAGAACTTCGGAGAACGTGTGCAATGTATTAGTGCAATTTAATTATCGTCTATTACAATATACATATAAAAAAAAATATATATATATATATATAGCGGATTTATCGCGGCGGTAAGCCTGTCAGGTTCGATTCGTGGCAAAGTGTAGATGATAGTCGCGACGGCGAAGCGTATTTGCGAATTGGATGAACGCGATTTCGAACAGCCCCTAGGTGATTGTACGAGACGTCGGTGTGGGATACGTTTAGCGAGTACCGCGAGGCCATCTTTTATAATCGGTAATCTACGGGGAGCCTCGCGAGAGCTAGAGTTTTTATTTTATAGAATTACGGACTCGTGTCGTTGTTTCTTCGATTTCCGAACGATACACGTGGTCGAACGGTTCGGAACTTTTTAATGCCGCGGCTCTCGTTCCGGCGAGGACAAGCAATAAAGATCAAATTTCGACTGGAAGCGTTCACCGGGAATCCGGATCCTACTCGAACGATCAGAGCCCAGCGTATTTGCTAGAACTACCTTACCGGTTTGTACTTTTTTAGAAAAATTAATCGGGGTGGGCGCCGATTGCTCCGTGGGGCACCGTCTCGGCTCCGTCGAGAGCACCGAAGCCGCGCCTACTCAGGGAACCGCTGCAGAGCGAACTGCTGTTTCGCGATTTTCGACTGGCAGATTCGTTTGCAAATTGCAGACGGAAATGCGCGCCGACTTCGAACCGGGATTTCCTAAACGCGTCGCGTCCCTGCGTTCCCGGCGATTCTCGCTTCCTATGCGCGATTCTGTACGCGTCTAAATGTGCAGACACGTTACCACCGTCTGCTGTCGCGTCAGACGCAAAGGAAATAACAATGCACACATACGTCGCTCGAAAACAAATTAAAACGAGTAATTGGAGGCGACGGTAACGTCGACTCGCGTTTGGTACGCGTTCGCGCATTCCGATTTCGCGTTGCCTTTCTCGCTCGAGAAGAAAGGAGGAAGAGTATCGTGAAATCGAACGCGATCGCTTCCGATCGAGTTTCGCGAGCGTGAAGCACGAACGACGAGAGAATCGCAAAACGCAGCGACGTCGCGCGTTTTGGAGAAACCGCGTTGACGCGTCTCGGATCGGGATCGGTCGCGACCGAACGGTCCGGGTGGTTTTAGCGTCGACGAATCGCGATCGTCGAGCGAGAACAGAGTCCAGGTGGGTAAATGGGAAAGCACAATGCCGATCGGACTATTCGAAAGGAGTCGACGCTGATTAAAAGAGCGTCTCTCTCGGAAGCGAACAGAGACGCGAGAAACTAGAGACGAGAACGAACAGGAACTTTGCCTGCGTGCGTAGGACGGTGGTGCATTATATAATAATATTCGTGTAGGAAAGCAGCGCATCAATTAATAGACGCGTACGTGTATAGCTTGTACGTACGATTACGATGTCCAATTATCCCGCGATACGGTCGCGCGCGTGTACGCGTGTGCGTTTAATTCCCACACTCCGGAGATTGTGCGCGCGCGAACGAAAAACGAGAGGACGCGTCTACGGTTTCGCAAACGGAATCAGCTATCGGGGTTAGTAACGAAATTTCCGTCAATTAGTTTTAGCGGTTGGGTCGTCAGCCGCGCGGTTTTTCGATCAAGCTGAAAATCAAAAAGAGTGAAAGGTCGGGTGGAAGAGTAACGAGGAGGAAAAGAGAAAAAGAGAGAGGAGAGAGAGAGAGAGAGAGAGAGAGCGAGAGCGAGAGACGGAGAAATAAAAAGAGAAACTGCCAGTTCGCGAAGACGAGGCTCGCTGGCGTTTGCCGGCGGGTTCAAAGGGACCCAGATTTTTTACACGTTATTTTTCTACGGGATTTTTTAAACGAACCAGGAGAGGGACAACGCGTTACGTTCTATCGCCACCATCGATACACGCCATCGACTAGACTTTCCTCATCGATTCACCGTCTGATCAACCGCGATCCATTAGCAGCGAGACGATTTTCGTTCGACGTTTCGACGATTCCCGAAGACCGCGGACGTCGCGCGATTCTTTCAATAGCGAACTCGACGAAACAGTGGATCGATCGTTTCGCGAAACACGAAACGGTCGGCGTGCTCTCCTAATTGCGGATTCGCGGCTCCTGAAAGACTTCAACGCGCAGGTACGCCGTGCCCCGCGGCACAAACCGTGCACCGAGAGATCCAGAATTCTTCCGTTCAAAATCCGCCCCCTTGTTTCGCGGTCGATCGTCGATCCGTTTCGAAAACGTGGCCCGACAACGAAAAACCTTCGCGATACTTGGACCAACCGGAAAATAGGAGAAGGAAAGATGTAGAAAACGACGAACGAGCCGGCGGTCGTTGAGAAATCTCGCGTTCGACCGATCGAGAGTTTCGCACGCGAATGTTTTTCGATTTCGAGGGAGTCGATCGAGATCACGCGGTAGGAAACGAGATCGTGTGTTGTTGCGTTCGTTTTTTTTGTTTGAGAATTATCGAGTTATTATATCGCGCGAGCGTGATCGGCTTGCATCGTCGAATCATCGTCGCGGCGTACGGGTTCCCGAGGCATCGGGGCTCGATCAATTATTACCGTTACTATCGATATTATTGTCGCCATGAATACTAAATATGTAACTCAGTACAGTATTTTCACGATTAAGCAAGCTGTGAATTGTAATCGAAATAAGAGTATCCAATAATCGCTAAGACTTACAATAATCCCGAGTAACCGAGACACATTTCTTTCGTTCCGTTGATTTCGCCGTTCTTCCGTTCGCGTGTTTTCGTTTACACTTGTTAGAAGCCACCGCGAAAACGGCCCTAAAATTTTCGCTTGTCCGAAAGCAACGCTGCGATCGATGGAAAAATCGAATCACCAGGTGATTCGGCATCGCGAAGCGCGTGCCACGGATGTAACCGTGCACCCGGTACCATTGATCGTTCGAGTATCTAATTATTCCAGACCATTGCGGCAATCAATTTTTCATTTGATATTCGCTCCGCTCTGTATCTCGTCGTCGATGGATAGCCGCCGTCGGCAGTGTTTGTTGTTGCTAATTAATTGACGCGTTTGATTCGATATTTTGTTGAAATTGTTTTTTGAAGATCGTGTTGCATCCAGTGTACGATCATTGCTCGTCAATAAATCGTGATGTGTATAATCATATACGCGTGTTCATTTAGATCCACCCACGCTCCCCCGTCCAATTAATGCTAGAACGAAGCTGCACGTAACGATATACCTATCGAATAACGAAACGGCACGCTTTCGAAACCTATTTAGTCCTCCCAACATCCAGGCCACTGATCGCCATTTTTTCGTTCGTACGGTGCACCCTCGCAGCGACTTCCGAACCTGCGAAACGTTGCACCAGACAGTCCGACGACATTGTTTCGCGACTGCATCGACAGATGCATTCCGACTGTCCTAATTTTCCACATGGTTCCTGTTTTTCAACGACATACCACAGAGGGGTGAGTCTTTTCTCGAGGCGAAGGTAACTTCGAAGGAAGAAGAAACTCCTGGCGCTTGTCATTGGTAAAATTAACCCCTTGCCCTACCATTTTCTTTGCGACAAAAGTTATTGCAACATATTCGTCGTTAAAAATGTTACAGAACAGACAATTTATATCTCTTATGTTGCTACGTGTACTTTAATGCTTAAATAATGATTAAAAGAGAATAAAATTAACCCCTTGCCCTACCATTTTCTTTCCGACAAGAGTTATTGCAACATATTCATCGTTAAAAATGTTACAGAACAGATAATTTATATCTGTTATGTTGCTACGTGTACTTCAATGCTTAAATAATGATTAAAAGAGAATAGAATTGAATTTTGTCGAAAAAGGAAGACACAATATTTATATTTGTTAGAATTTGCTTAAAATCTTCGTCACGAGTCTGACTCGTTATAAAATGACAAGGGGTTAAACGATTCTCCGCAAACGAATACAATTTTCTTCTTGATCTTCTTGCAAGCCATTTCGACGCGATTCAAATTTGATTATTGACGAAGAAGCGACAGAGATATTTTACGACCGTCGCTGCGACACCTTTGGAAGGCAAAAAGTAAGATGGCCAACGACCGTCGAGAAAATTTCGATTCCTCGAGATCTAGTAGAAATTTCTTTGGAAGGAGGGCTTCGGTTTTTCGAGTACGCTTCTCGAGGGTGCACCCACGGGTCATGGGGGCGTCACGAGGGTGCAGCCGAATTTTTTCGACGAGGTTAACGGTCTTCCCCGATTCGCCTGATCGTCGAACGATCCTCCGACCAAGCCGGGGGTCTCCGGAAGGGGGCACCGAGGGGTCTAAGGGAAAGAGGAAGAGACAGAGAGAGGGAGAGAGAGAGAGAGAAGGTTCGAGGTACATCTTCGGGAGTCTCGGGATGACCTTCGTTACCTTTCGGCCCGAGGAGGCGGCAGGAATCGAAGGTAAAAAAGGTGAGAAGGGTACGGAGGATGCCTACCTTCGGCAACCTACATTAGGTACGGGCGACGCGGAGTCGGGCAGCGGCCGCAGGCCACGGAAACTCGCTCGCTGATTGGCTGCAACCTCCCCCAGAGAAGTGCGTCGGAGAGCGTCGGAAGTGAAGAGGGGTGAGCTTGACTAGAGTCGGGCGGTTGCACACGATGCGGAAAGGTCTGGCGGGCTGCGAAGCGAAGGGCCCGAGGATCGGGTGTCGCGTCGGCAAGGATCTGGGTGCTCGATGCTGACGCATCGTGTGCAACCGGCTGCGCTCCCTCGGCGTATACCGCTTCTCTCCCTTTGGTTCCCTCGGCTGTCTCCGTCCCGTCGCCTCTGTAGCATATCGGTTCGTCCTGTTCCAGGGGAAAGACTCCTCGGGATTTCGGTCTCCCCGCTCGCTCCCCGCGGCTCGTTGCCCCGGTCGGTACGCGGGGTAATGCCGCCACCCCTTCGATCCCTCCACGCAAACCTCCCGTCCCATCGCGGCCTGCCCTTGTAGCCCTCCGTCCCACCGAGCTTCCGCGCGCGTGCACGCGCTGCCCCGTGCGTTCGACTGCGATGGAAACATCCGGCCAACGAGCGGAGGAGAGCGCGAGAGCGGGAGACAGCACGGGGGAAAGGGGACGGCAAAGAGAGAGAACGAGGAAGGGGATGATAACGAGAGACCGAACCGAGGAAGAGGACGGAAACTACCCGGAGAGAAAGAGAAACGACCGAGAGGGGGAGACAGGGATATACCGTATACCGTCGTCGGAAAAGAGCGAGAAAAGAGACGGACGTATATCTGTACGGACGTAGCCACGCATACAGAGACCGCGACGCAAGTGCATGTCGCGTGATCGGCTGCGAGGGATACGGACACGCACACAATCGCGCGCACCCTCCTGCCGCCGAATGTAGTAGAGAATGAATAATGTACCCACGTACAGCCGATGTCAGGAGGGGCTCCAGGGAATGCAAGCATCGGCAGCCCGTCCCCTCCGTCCTAGGCTTTGTAGGCCGTTTATCGAAACGGCGCGGCGCACCGCGGAGCAGGATCGTACCACGATCACGATCGCCGCAGATCATTCCGCGCCGTTGACCGTCCTCTTCTTCGACGAGGCCTCCGCGAGCAACCTCCGAAGCAACTGCGCGCGCTCGTCGAACCGTGCCTATCCACGAGCGAGAAAAAATCGCTGCTAGGAAAGCATCGTCGACCCTACCGACGGCTTATGCGCCGTATCTCTTCCGCGTGCTCGCCTAGAACGGTACCGATCTCCTCCGAATCGTATTCCCATCGATCTTCCGTTCTCCGTTCGTCGGGCACGGCGTACTCGTCGAAACCGTAACGCCGGTCTGCGAGTAAACGAGATCGGCGAACGGAGAGGAGCGGCAGGATCGCCGATCACCGAGAAGAAAAGAATCCTGGGGGGGGCCCTGTTCCCCTTTCCCTTCGCCCCTGTCTCGAAGAAAGACGAGGAGGAGATCGGACACGCGGCTCCCCGAAACACGTGGAAGGTTTCCCAAAAGCGCGTGTATCGACCGATAACGCGGCGCAGGCTCACTGTAACGTTTCCTGGCGCACACGGGCGCGCTCGGTAACGACAACGACTCGCGTGCATGTGTATCCTTCGGGGCCGAATGTCGAGGATCCGAGGGGGCCGCCCACGTATCACCTACGAAGCACCGTGCACGAAGAAGGGAACGATTCGCGGAACGGTGGACAAAGAACGAGCGAGCCTCGGAAGCGGAGCAAGGATCAAGGGAGAGATAGTCGAGAGGAGACGGGTGATCTAGCGGCGTCTCATTCGCTCGTGATTCGAGCCGCGTTCCACGGCCAAACGACCGACCATCCGTCCGAGGCTCGCTCGGGTGGGGATAGCCCTCCAAGGGATCCTTTCCAGAGAAAGCCTCGGGAGGAAGCCCTCGGTCGGTGTTCCCGAACGAGATGCCTGTGTACTCCACGGGGGGAGAGCACCGGCGAAACCGAGAAAAACGGAGAAGGAGAGAACGAGAGAACCAGAGAAAGGGAGAAAGAGAGAAGCAAAGAGAGATTCGCAAGACCGACCGAGGGTTGGAGGGGAACGGAACGCACGCACGCACGCACGCACGCACGCACGCATGCACGCACCATGCGAATATTTTCGTCAGCATCCTCCGACCGCTCGGGGAGAGGCAGAGAAGGGGGGACACAGTTCTTAAAGTACACCCAGGGAGTGTCAGGATTGGAAGGTCGATCGCCGTGGTGGGAGTGTGCCGCTAGTTGGCTCATAGCTGACTGGTGTAATTAAAAACGCCCGTAAATTAATGTTGCCGCCACCGACACCCCTGTCCGAGGAATCGGCTGGCCAACCAACCCCCCGAACAACCCTGGGCCCCGTAAACCACCCCATCGCTCTGTCCCCACCCTCGTTACGCTTCGGTCGTTGTAAATGTTCGCTATCGCATCTTGTTTTTTACCCTTTGCCTCGCCAGGCGATCCCAAGATATCAGAGTAGATGCGCGACAGGTAATTGCAAGGCGAAGCGCAGGCTGCGAACTTGAAAGACACGGAAGCGCTCGGCAGGACCGATTTTTCGTTCGCAGGATGAAAGATTTATCGTCGGCGCGTAATCTCCGTGCGCGCGAACGCGAGCGTGTTATTGTGCGCCGAGGAGATTAATTATGCGCATTGACGCAACGCGTTCGAAGCGCAAGAAAGATGCTGCTGGTAGTCGGTAGGCCTTGTGCTCTTTGGTAGCGACAGGCCATCCGTTCCGTGCGAGGAGATCGTCGGCTGCCGTCGTGCCGGAGCACCGCAACCACCATTTTGGTTCCCGCGGTTTCGATCCCCGAAATTTCAGCTATCCTCCGGCGGATCTTTCGCGAGGCTTCGCTCGCGATTGTCGCTAGGGATCCGGGGCGACTCGTTCGTCGATTTGCAACAAGAGATCGAGCAATGTTGCAAAACAGCTCGTTGCCGGTGGCTCGAATCGATCGAGTCGTTTTCGGGGCAAAGAAATCGAGTCTCGGCCGTCTCGGACGCCTCGTCCGAGAGCCGGTGCTCTTTTTAAACCGAGTTTCACGCCTGACCAACGCCAATCTCGCCAGATTTCTAATAATAGCCTGGAGGATCGTCAAGACTACGTGTCTCCGGTGAGACGAGAGCGTTGGCGGATCGAAAGATTATTCGACAGCGCAAGCGCGCCATACGCGCAAATAGCAAGCGGGTGCACGTCACGGAGATCTGTACGCTGTACTTGCACACGAAGACTCGCATTCGGCTACGCCGATACGCGAACGGAAATAACGATGATAACAATGTCGTCTTTGTTGCTGCCCGCGGACCGAACGTGTTTGTCGTGGAAAGTAAAAGGTTTAGAGAGCAGCGTGGTAAGAACAAAGTCAACACGTAACAAGGCAGAGAAAGCAACTAGGAAGAACGATTTTAATTAAACGGCTACCGAACGAGGCGAACGAACTGTGCAAAGTCAACGTCGCGTTCAGCGATTCGACGAGTAAACACCGTCGTCGAGGCTGGTCTACGGAGACGCGGTTCCGTCGACTTTTCGACGCCTCCGCCGAACGTTCTTGTCCGATTTCGAACAGAGCGAGCCCCGACTTCCAGCGGAGGAGGATAAGATATTTTCGAAAGATATTTTTCGATCGAAGGCAGCCGCGTTTGCGCTCGCGAACGATAAGAGCAAGCGATGTAATGGGCTCGTGATAAAACGTTGCGCAACCTCGTTTAGCGGTAGATTAGATACTCGGGACGACGCATCTGCGCTGTTTTTCGGCTGGAACCAAAATGGCGGGGCCTCGGACACGGCGAGCTCCCTGCCGGTGCAACAAAGGCTCTCTAAAGAGCCTTTAGAGCCTCTTAGGAGAGATGGCGTTTCCGCCATCGAGGAACCAAAGAGTCGATCATCGTTCGACTTTGCAGAGGGTTCCTGCGGTTCGAGAACGGTTCCGTCGTTCCGAGTCGAGGGTAAGACTTCGTCGAGCATGCGAGCGGCAATATATTCTTCCAGAGACATCGCGCGAAAGGATGGCCGAGCGGTGGTGCTCGATGTTCGATAACTTTGTAACAGAGGCCTTCGCAAGGTCTCGAACGACGATGCACGAGACTAAACGGAACATAGGACCATCTAGCTATCGGTCGGCAAAGGGATGTTTATGAAAGAGATACAGAGACGGAAAGAAGACGCATCGCCTAAAAGAAGTACACTCGTCTTTCGAAGGACCCGACGACGTTTGGCGACCACGATGGGTCTTCCGGCTATCGGTCGTCGAAGGCCGTTTATCCAAAGAACGCACATATGAAAGACAGAGCAAGCGACTCGAAGTTGCATTGCCAAAGGGTAGAAGATAGATAGAGACTTTGTTCCTGGAGGATCCGACTAAGAAGCAAGGAACGCAGGAATGTCTTCTGGCAAGAGGACCGTGATCGACCACACGACACTTACCCCAGAACCTTCTGGTAGATCGCATGATTTCGGTAGATGTAGCTTAATTTTCTAACGAGCGTCTCTCGGTCATCTCCGAGCGTCGTTCGCGAACAAGAATGGCGTCTGCGACCGCTCGATGACTTACCGTAGGCCGGGGCCCTGGTGTTTGTATTAATTAGTGCGCAGGGGGTCCTGGCGACAAAGCCAGGTATTGGGGTGCTGGAAAAATTTCGACACGATCGCCACGCCCATTGTGTATGCGTTTATTCCGGGCACCGAGGGGTGATCGACGCGTCGAAGGACAACTTGCCACGCGGGATTGCAGCGATCGCCGCATTTGCACACGACTCTTTAAGCGTTAACCGTTTTATGGAGGTGTGCAAATAGCTCGGCCAGCAACACCCTCTGCCAGGTAAAACGCAGGGACGCGGGGCGGAAACTCGTCGCCGTATATCCTAGAGTTTCTCTGTCCCTTTTGGCATTTTAGCAAAAAAAAATGGCTACACTGTATTTCATGAAAACTAGATGTTTCGACTTGTCGATCCACTCTATTATATTTTCCCTTCGTCCAGCCCTCTCGTCACCAGTCATTCTTTACCTTCTTTCTCTCTCTCTCTCTCTCTCTCTCTGTCTCTGCCTCTCTCTTTCTCTTACGACCTAAACCTAAACAATAAACCTGACATTGTCCTCGAGGACTCGGGACACGGTTCTGCGGGTCATCGCCACTCGTCTACGAGCCATCGGTGTCCCAAGTGGTCCGGTCATAAATTACTTAAGCCTAAATTGTTCTTGTACCCAACGTTACAATCTCATCGGCCTCCTCGATCTTTTTACTACGATATTGCAGCCGAGGCAGTACGGATTATATTCCATTGTACTCACGATTATCCATAATCTTCGAGCCCAGTTGTAGCACCTATCGGCGTTTGCTCTCAGTTCGTTTACCTTCTTCGGTCGCTCGGCTGCGAGTCGTTGTCCTTAATTGTATCGTTCCCCCGAAGATTCGCGGGTGTCGTCGTCCGTCTCTGCAATAAAGTTAAAGGTGATTAGCATGTTTGGGCGTTTCGAGAGATTCGGAGACTTCTCGGGAACGTTTAGGGTTCCCCGACGCGGTGGTCGTAGGGTCGAGAGCTTCGACGAACGTTAGCCTTGATTTTTCTTTGGTTTGCCTTTCCATTAGCGCGACGGGCACGCATTTCCTAAGGTCCCGGGGTCTCTCGCGAGGGGAACGCGGTATCGAAAGCCGAGCTCCCGCGATAAAACGTGATATACACCCCAAAAAGACGACGCGTCTATGGCTCCGCGCGGCACGGCGCGGCGATATCGCGAGGCCGAAAGCCCTTGCCTTTTCTCGTACGGTACGCGAAATTAACATCGGCAATAAAACTCCCCGGCAGCGTGCACATAATCTATCTGGTTTTATCCGGCAGCGGGGATCCGTGCGTCCTGCGGCGGCCAGGAGGACAGGAACCGTGTCCGACGTGCGGGGCGCGGGTTTTCCACCGCAAACGGGTTTGCCGCGCGGGTCTCCGGCCGGGTACAAGGGTACACGCGGAAATCCATCTGTGGCGGCGTCTCGAGTGCCGATTTCCGTTCTCGGCGCGCTGTAATTGGAGGTTACGATCGAAACGAGAAGAAGAAGGGAAAGGATACGTCGCGCGAGCTAGGGGGTCGTTTCTGCGTTCGCGGCTACGAAAGAGGATCGGCGATGCACGCCGAAGAGGAGCGACGGTGAGAGAAACACGGGAAAGGAAAAAGAGAAAGCTAGGGGTCGAGAGAAGCAGAGAGAGAGAGAGAGAGAGAGAGCGGGAGAGAGAGAGAAGACAGTCGAGAAGGATGGCAGAAAAGAGGGGTAACTAGCGAGAAGGGTGAGGTATCGGCGCAAACGAATAGAGGGGAGCTCGTAACTGGGCTGGTAACGCGGCAGTCGTCAATGGGGTGAAGGGGGAGAGTTGTCGGGTACGTTGGTGTGCCCGGTTTAGCACGATGGTGTGCGTAGCACACGGTGAATGGAGGAGGGGTGGCCAGAAGCGAGCGCGCATAGAGGAGTGGAGAGAAAAACGACTCGCACAGGCAGGCAGGCAGGCAGGCAGGCAGGCAAACAGGCAAAGCAAGGCAAAGCAAGGCAAAGCAAGGCAAGACAGGGCAAGGCGAAGCAAGGCAGGCAAGCGAGGCGAAGCAAGGCGAAGGCAAAGCCAAGTCGAGCAACACGGAGACGGAGAGCCAGGTCCGGCGGCAGGCTAGGCAGGCTAGGCAGGCTAGGCAGGCTAGGCATCGGCAACCCGAGTTCTACGGACACGGTGCACGAAGGGGGGCAGGAGAGAGCGGCTGCGAACCGCTGCGAGGGAAAGACGAGGACAAAGAACGCACCGATCGGAGAAGGGGGGAACGGGAGGAGGGAAACGAAAACGGCAGGCGTAGCGAGGAGCGTGTGTACAGCCTGGAGGACAGGAGAGAAAGACCGATGGAGGGGGTTCGATGGGAACGGAAAAGGGGGTGCGCGGCGAAGGGATAACCGGGATTGCGAGAGAGAGAGAGAGGGGGGTGGCGGGAGGGGAAAGGGCATATCCCACTCGGGGTTTCGGTTTAGTTTGGCGTGAGTCGCCGTGGTGCTCGGTGTTGTTGGTGTTCTCCCGGCAAGTTCCCTCGTTCCCGCACGCTCGATGTCGTTCATTTCCGCGGCTTAGTTCGAGGAAACGCCACGCCGTGTTTCGCGGCGCCTTTGTACGGGCAAGTGTGGGTTCGTTTCGTTCCTTCGTTCTTTATTTTTTCCCTCGTTTCCCCGTACGTTTCTTTCCCGTTGGTTTTGTTTCTTTCGCGGCGATCCCGTGTCTCCGCGGCTCCCGGGCCCCTGCCGTGTTCTTCCGGAGCCCGGCGCAAAAGGTGAAAGTACGGATCCCCGCGTCGCTCGAATCCGAGCCAGAGCTCGAATGACTGCCAGGGAAGCTGGCCGTTGCTCGCGGTTCTCGCGAGTCTCGCGATCGTGCTCGCGTACACGTCTCGTCGTCGATCATCCGACATAGTCGCCGTAGTCGTTGTCGTCGTCGTTGTCGTTCCTGCGACTGCCGATCACCCCTCTTCCCCGCGGCCCCCGGGCGCAACAGCCGCAACTTCTCTCTCTTCCTCCCTCCCTCTTCTCTCACTCTCTCTCTCTCTCTCTCCCTCTCGTTGTCGGACTTCGAGCGGGTCGAGGAGGAGGAGGCTGCACATTCGGAGGATCGGAGCACCGAACCCTCGTCGTTTCGTCCCCTAACATCGAGATCCTGTGCAGTTTCGTGTGCGTGGTCGAGTGTTTCGAGGGACGAGCGTGCACGTCCGGGACCAGCATGCTACACCACCGTACAGGATAGCGTTTACCACTCGACGAACCATCGCATGCTCGCACGTAAGTAAACCCGCTCGGGTCGCACACCGCGCCAAAGTATATACTCGATCGCACGTACGGACGCGCTTTCGAGCGTGTACGCCTGTGTGGACGGAGACCTACACCTCGCCGGTTCAGCGCCGAGAGACACAACAGAGAGAAATAGAGGCGGAACGGGAGCAACAGAGACGGAGAGGACGGTTTCCTCCATCTTTTTCTCCCCCTCCTCGTCCGTTTCTGTCCCACTACCGTCTTTCTCGTTATTACTCTTTTTTCCCTCTCCTCGCTCTATCCTCTCGCGTGTGTACCCTCCTCCTCTAACCTGAACTCGTCTCTCCCCCCGCCTCTCTCTCTCTCTCTCTCTCTCTCTCTCTCTCTCTCTCTCTCTCTCTCCATTTCTCTCTCTATCTCTCTCGCAAGCGCTATACTCTACCGGCTGACTCAAAATACACGCCGCTACCCCGATGAAACGTAACGAGCCGCGTGTTACCTTGTAATCGATTGCCCCACCGCGAAACCGACTTACTCCGATAATTAATTCAACGTTTATCGGTAACGACCCGCTCGAATTGAACGACCTGTAGAATGGAGTAGCAACTGTTGCAACACCCGACCGTTCGTTCCTCGCAACCGTAATTTTGGGTTGGATAACGTTGCCAGCGTTGTTTCGCCCGAGAGAAATCTCCCCGATCGTCTCGCCGTCGCCTCTCCTACCATTTTTCTCGTTGGTTCTAGGACGTTGGCTACCCCAGGCTTCGCGAACCCCAACCATGGGGTGCGCGTACACGGGGTGCACTACTCTTGTTATCGAAAACTCGAATTCCATCGCATCCTCGCCAAAAATCCCATCGAACGTATCGCAGTATCCTCGTCGTTCGTAAAGGCTTCTCGTTTCGTCTACGCATAGAAAACAAATATCAATACAAACTCTCTGCACAGACTTTTAAATAATAATCGAATTCGCTAATATTGCATCGCTATTGCCAGATACCGGTCCCATGGGGTCTTGAACAGTTATCAATAGCTGCGCGAGGTCCTGGTAAAAATAAGTCGAGATCGATCTTGCTCAGCCGCATAGTTGCCCGCGAGAACCTCTCGGAGCACAGTCGTTGGAGGACTCTTTTCGAGCTTGATCTACGATAATCATGGGCAAAGAATGCCCCGTGGGGCACCGTTCTGGCTCTTCTGTGGTCTAGAATAGAGCGTATCCACGCCTGCTACAGTCGCTGCCCAGAAAAGACGGTATAAATAATCTAACGCTGATCTTCTCGATGTTTCTACCAGCTGAAATCGTTGCTGGCTAAACTATACTTTCGTTCGACGAGTAGCTCGGATAGTCGGCAAAAGCGAGAAGCATATATATTTGAAGGGTCATCGATGCCGAAAGCAAACCAAGTTTCGTTCAGCCACGACGACTCGTCTGGTCGAATCGAATACGATTCGAAAGACGAAGCGAGTAGCGAGAACGAGCGGAAGATGGTACGCGGAGTGGCAGCGTTTTGGAACGACCTGTATCCGTACTTTTTCTCATATTCGCGCCGCCTCGTCTCTCGTCCTCGACGAAATCGGTCGGTGCGCGTTCGCGATACGCGCGACGATGGAATAAACATCGCGGCCGATACGAGGACGAAGCGGGGAGCGAGAGGATCGCGACGATACACTCTCGTTTTGCTCGAGCATGGCCGAGAGCCGAGAGCCGAGAGCCGTGGCTCTCTCGGCTAGAGCGAGCGCGCGATCTATCCCGTCGCGTCGGCCGAAATCGATGTAACGGTCGGCCGGGACACGGGGACGATCGAAAGCTTTCCAGCTGAAAAACTCGTCGCGCCGCTTTCGTTCGGGGCGTTCGTGTCGCGATCTCGCAACGTCCGTTGCCTACGAGACACACGAGAAAACGTGTCCCCACTGATTAATCAGCTGGCTGGCTCGGCGAGACCAGATCTCGCCGAAGGAACGCTGCGGTGTGTTACGCGAGAGGAACAATGGGCGGGAAACGGCTGGCTCGATTCCGTCCGAAGAGATCCGTCGACGACGAAGACTCGCGAACCAACCGATTTTCCCCGTTCGCGGAATGCGGTTCTCCTCGGCGTGGCGCTTCGCCGTTTCCGACTCGAAATCGCACCGCGCCGAGAAGATACGAGCGAGCCACGTTATCGTCGCGTGACCGACTCGGAATGCGACGACGACGACGGAAAAATCGACGCGGATCGGTAAAAAATGTGATTACCCAATCGTTTTCGATTTCGCGCCTGCCGACTCTGCGAACGCCGTCGAATCGCACGCTCCCTTCACGCTATTTTCCCGGCCGGGAATCTCTATGTATTCTTTTTCTTTTTTTGAGTCGTGCGGGATTCGATGCCCGATCGAACGGACGCCTTTCTTCTGCAGGATTTCTCTCTCTCTCTCTCTTCGTCTCTCTCTTTCTCTCTGTGCACACGGTCGCTAAGGTTACTTCGAATCACGGCCTCTTCCGGCCGGTAGGGTCGTCGTCTCCCTACTCTCGTTTCTTGGGGTACGGGAGAGCTCGCAGAGAAGCCGACAACGAGGGATCGGAGAGCAGCTGGGGGTCTAATCTGTAGCCACGCATGACGCGCGATAACGCCGCCAAAGTTTCGCGGAGAAAGAAATCGAAGCGCAGGAATCGTCTTACGAATCTCACCTCTTCGGGCTCTCCTTTCGTTCGGTCGTCGGACCGCATCGCCGAGAGTCGGTATGGAAATCGTATCTGCCGGAGATCCTCTCGACGATCCAGGGTTAAGACTTCTGGATAACTTCCCGCTGCAGTTGGGATATTCTCTCGCTGCTACGGTCGAAGCACGGTAAATCCTTTCCATTCGCAAGGGTCTTTTATTAACCCTTTCGCGACTCCCTGCTCGCGCGGTGTACCTGCAACGTCGAATGACTGATAGCAACGCGTCGTATCGATTCATACTTTTTATCAGGAGTTTGTCCGATTTATCTCTATTAGCTCGCAATTTACCGTGTTCTGGAGGGAGATTTGTAGCAAGAAGTTTGTCTTCGGTACACGGAAAGCCTAATCTACAAACTTTGCACCGTTGCTGCAGTCCTTTCTTCTGGATAACGATGCCCGAATTCGTATCGAATACGCGTAGAATACTTTAGCCGTTTCAACACCATTTCTTCGAAGACTTTGTCCAACGTTCGAGTACTCGACTATCTGGGCTCTTGGAGAAACTTCGATCCGGTCGAGAATTTGCCGAGGAAAAGGCTGGAAACGTTCCGGAACGAAGTCGACTCCTGTAGAGGTCGGATCGTTCGGGCAGCGCGGGGTCAAAGGGCGAGGGTGCTTGTAAAAGTTGGAAACGTTGGGTCCTCCAGGTGCGGCGAAGCCCCTGGCGATCGAACGTTAGGGGTAGCTCTCGATCGTTTTTTCGGCACGATTGGAATCGGGTCCGTGGCATCATCGCTCGCGATCCCGCTCGAGAATGTTGCTTCTCACGGAGCAGATATAAATAGACGAAGTGCTAAGACATCGCGGAACGTCGGTGTATATGCGCGAGAGCGGTGCCCGACTCGGGGTCCAAATACTACGACTAATTTCTAACGAGATAATTGGCCGTGATGCGCGGCGTGCCAGCCTCTGTTCGAGGCTCGGACGTCGTCGTCTTCGTCGTCGTCGTCGTCGTCGCGGTCGTCGCTAGAAGATCAGTCGAGAAGCAAGTGGACGTTTCCCCGATTCCACGGGCGACGAACTCGATCGGTGTGTACGGGGCTTTATTTGGGCGTCCCTGCATTCGCGACACGTGCTGCGCTCGGTGAATAGACGACGACGCGAGCCTGCGAGCAAGCGGACGAGGAATAACGAGATCTCCGGTATATGGTCGTGAGGAGTAACTTTAACCCGTTAACCGGCGGAGACGAGCTAACTCGTCGTCGAATCGTACCGGCCGACAACGATAGAATGCGCGATACGTCCCGCAACCTTTCGCGAGCAACGCGGAGCGAATATTCGACGAACCTAGGAAAATCGTTCGGAGTAGAGATCGGTGCCACGAGGACATCGGTCGTCTCGCTGCCACCGATCTATCTCCGGAAGCTTAGAATCTCGCAGTCGATCTCGAATAGCTCGCACGGATAATTGAACTAATTTATGGGGCAGTATCGAGGACTGTGGAACTTTGAATGGATCTATGGCACGTTGAACGGGACGAGACGGTAAAGGCAAACGAATTCTCCAAACGGCCGTTACGAGAGATGTTGCGCTTCTCGTTATCGGATAGCCGGCGAAGGATGCACGCCGCTGCTCCACCGACTCGTTTCACTGTACAAAAACTAGAATTCCGAGAGCGATCGAATGGCGAGAGAGCGATTTTACAGGGTAACGACGATCGGCGGACTATCGAAACTTTTGTCTGGCAGTGTAAGGTCACGGAATGACGAGCGACGTACCGAATTGAGAATAATTCGTAACCGCTGCACCGTATCTGTCGAGGCGATTAACGAGCCGAGTCTCCGGCTCGCGTACCCGCTCCCGAGGACTCGATCGCCGGCAAAAACCGGGCGGCGTTAATTTTCTTGGGCAACGATAACGAGCGTCGAGGAGCGGGTTTATCGCGAGCATATCTCTCTCTCTCTCTCTCTCTCTCTCCCTCGCTCCCTCTGTCTCTCGCTCTCTTTCTCTCTTTCTCTCTGTCTCTCTCTCTGGGAAATAGCGCGATATTCGATCAATACCGGGCAGGTATTCGACGGCACACGCGTTTCGTTCGCTATGCAAGGGCTGCTGGTGCTTGCTCTGTTTGGCGGTTCTGGCTGCGCCGCGGCGTTCTGCCGGCAGGCGAGCGGAAAAACGGAAAGGACAATTCTCTTGGAGCGAGCGGGGAGGACGAGGATAAAACGCACCCGTATACCCACCGGGTGGTTGCCACCCGGTGGAGGGGGACAGAGAACGAGGCAACGGGATTCTAGCTACCTGAGAAACCTTCGGGAAAGTGGGCTAAACACCGTGACACGGCCTAACCGTTCCCCAGGCCGCGTGCGATCCGCCCGAGAAGCTTTTGCGAACGTCGATGATCGTCGAAAATCGCGTCGGCACGCGGATACTTTGAACCTGAACGAGGAACGAGGATTCGTTCGTACCAAACGGCGGACGATTAATGGCGTTGCTTTTTCGAAACGCGATGAAATACGTCGTGCTCGAGTCCCGAGCCCCTTTGCTCGATGAATTTTTAAGCGTGCGCCGCGGTCAACATTTAAATTCGATTCTATTTCTGCTACAGTCGAAGAGACCGCGCGACGTTCCTTCGTCTTCTTTGGCCGACGAAACTGCAACGAGCGAGAGTATAGGCGCGCGTCGTCGGTGTTTGTTCTGCGAGCTGCGGTTTTCCCGAGCGTGGGATCACGTCGTTTTCTGTTTCTCGTTGCAGGCATCATCGCGGCCAGTTCCGTTCCACAATAAGAAAAATGTCGGGACCGGGCAAAAGGACTTATCTCCGCGAGGTGAATCCCTACCTCGTTTGCCTGTTGTGCAGGGGCTACCTCGTAGACGCGACCACCGTCGTCGAGTGTCTGCACTCGTGTAAGTGAATCGAATCGTTCTCAGCGAATGATATCTCCCGGCCAGACTCCGAGAACGGATAATGATACCGTGCCGCTTCCTTTCTGTTTCCAGTTTGCAGGAGCTGTATTTTGAAGCATCTCAGCACCGAGGCCCAGTGTCCCTCCTGCAAGCATGTTCTCAATAAGGCGAAACCGAACATCAAGTACGTCGACCGTTTTATGCCGTCGCCGATATCGAATCTCCATCGATGTTCGAACGTGTTTACATTTCCGTTTGCTTTCAGGGCGGACAAAGCGTTGCAGGAGATCGTGTATAAATTGGTTCCCGGGCTGTATCACAAAGAGATGCGCAAGAGAAGAGAGTTCTACAAAAAGCACCCGGAGCACGGTAACCGTCCCATCCCTCTGCAATTATTAAATTGCTCCCGACTAGCATTCGAACGTACACGGAATAAATATCCTGGCTCTTTTCGCGATAGATCGCGCGAAGAAAACGAAAGATCTGGATTTATATTCCATGGAATGTTTCCAATTACCCCGGGAACATGTACTAACGCGAAAATGAACTTTTCAGCGGATTTCGCGACTCCGGAGCAACGCGGCGAAGACGTGAGCGGCAGATTGATCTTCGCGCCGGAGGACGCGGTCAGTTTGAGCTTGGAGTATCTGCCACCCGGCGCGGATCCGTTGACGATTCTGCTCAGCCCGAACGACGACGCGGCCAACCTGAACGGACCGAACAACCAAAACAACAATACCAACAACGCCGGTAACAACAACTCTAGCAACCACAACGTAAACACGACGAGCAACCGACGGTACCTCCAATGTCCAGCGCTCGTCACTATAGCGCACCTGAAGAAATTCCTCGCGTTGAAATATAGCGTCGACATGACGAGATACGCCATCGAGATTTGCCATAGGCGTGCTCCGCTTCCGGAGCACTGGACGCTCATGGACGTAGCGTATATTTACGCATGGAAGAGGGTGAGTCGACTCTTGATTATCTACGATGAAAATATGATTATCGAAACGGAGTGTCCGTACGAATACCTTTACGCGAAGGATAGTTGTGTGTACAGAAGGTCGCGTCAAACTTGTATTTCCGAGAGTTTACGAACTGCAATATTTCTTTTGCACTATGAATCGATAGAGCGACAAAGTTAACGTTTCCGTATCTGTATAAACAAAAAATCTATATCTCAAATAATCTAAAACCGTGTCTAACACTTTGAAATTATATTTTCAGAACGCACCGATGCGATTTTTTTACCGAGTAGCATTAGAAGAGCAACGACTGGAAGCACCGCCGCACGACAGGCCTTCGACCCCTGGTTTGGGGGCAAGCTTGCCCCCTACGGACGGGGCTGTAGCCGTGCAGAACAGAGTCAACACGGTGAACGCGCAAAACGCGCAGAAAGAAGCGGAACCGAAGCCGGAGATCGAGCAGGCGAAGAACCGGGAGGAGAGGCATCCGTTGGACACTAGAAACGAAGTACCGAGCGAGAAGTCGAGAGGCGTAGCCGTCGAGCAAAAGGTCCTGACCGAGCCTAAGAAGGTCGAGACGAAAGCGGAACAGCCTTTGAGCAGCGCAGCGGTGTCGACGACGACGGTCGCTTCGACGACGGTTTCGTCTTGCACGACGAACACAACGACCACGGTGGTGACTAACACGAGCTCGTCGTCGAGTACCTCCGCGAATACCGAGGGCACGAAACAGATCAAAACGCCCATCAAGATACTGAAGAACCCGGACGGTCGGTACGAGGTGTTGAGAACACCGTCTCTGAATTGGACTCCGAAGGAACAGAACACGGAAACAAAGTCCTCGAGCCCCGAGTTCAGCGTGGTCAGTATAGGCAACGGGCAGAACTCGAACGGAGTGAAGATCACGCTGAAGCAATGCACGCCGAGCAACGCGAGTCCGAAGAAGCCGAAAGTGATCAGCAACGTTTTGTTGCATTACGGCCAGCCGGAGAAGGAGAGCGCGAGCCCGAGCGCGTTGGTCATCCAACAGATCCAAAGAGACCACCGAGAGAAGCAGGAGAAGCAGAGACGCAGAGTCACTTTCGTTGAACGACCGGCAGTCGCAGAGAAGGCCGCGAGCAACGCGGCGGCGAAACCCGCGGCTACAGCTGCGGCTGCGGCTGCGGCTGCAGCTGCGGCGGCAGCGGCGGCGAGGAAGCCGGCAGAACTGCAGGACAAGAAACAATTCCTTCAAGGGTTCCAGCTGACCGCCAGGGAGACTGGTTCGGAATGTCTGGTGGACTCGAAGCCGCCCGAAGCGAGTGCCGGCGGATTGCTCGCCGAAGCTCGAACGAAAGTCAACGCGACGAAGAAGGAGGAGGAGAACGCGAAGATCGAGAGTCCAACGGAAGGGCCGAATAAAAATTCCGTTGAGAACGCCGGCGGTGTTAATGCGAGCGGAAACGTCGCGAGTAAACGGCTGCCGGCAACGGTTACCGGAATTAGCGGCAATGCGCGAGTGAACGCGAACAAACAGTGCAGTGACGTGGACGCGCGGCCGTTCGGTTACGCGAAAAGTTCGAGTGCGACTACCGTGAACGCGGGGGCCGGTAGCAACCCGGCAAAGGTCGACGTGTACACCTTCTCCAACGACCCGCCGCCGGTGGTCCCCGCGGGGGCTGTCAAGCGAAAGTGTCCGCCGGGCTTGCCGATCTTCGACATCAAGCGGAAGAGGCAGCAACAAGTGCAACAGACTCCGAAGAAACAGTCTCCCGTTGTTACCGCGCCGACTCCTCTGGCGTCTCCTCTAGCCACTCCTCTGCCGACCACCTTGCCGAACAATCTTAAATCGCCGAAGAAGATCGCTGCCGAGCACGTGATCCCTGCGAAGAGACCCGCGAACGCGATGCCGGAACCCGGTCCCAGTCGAGCGCCTACTCAGAGTCCCAAGACCCAGACGACGAACCCTATGCTCTCGAGCGATACGAGAAACATCTTGGACGGTTGCGGCTTGAACATCCCTGCGAGTCTCAGTATAACTCTGACCGCGCCAAAGTCCCCTGGCAGCAGCGGAGGATTCGTCGAGCCGAGCGATTCGAAGGACAGTCGGAAGAACGTGTTGGGAAAGGTGAGCCCCAGCATCACTCTGAACGATCGATCCGTGGATCCTCGGGTACTGAAAGCTCTGAAGGCTGGCCAGATCAGAATGCCGGCACCGCCGAAACCGAGGCAGACCAAGCAACCGGATCGAGAGATCAATCAACAGAGGCAGACGGCCTCTGGGAAGAGGAAGAGGGAACAAGAATCGAGGGACATTCTGGATCTAAGCGGCGGAAAGAAGATGGACATGCATCCGCTGAGAATACCTCAGCCGGTTGCGAAGCTAAAGGCGAAGTCGTCGGTCAGAGACAACATGCCGAACCTATCCGACCAAGGACAGGTGGTAACGCTGATGGGAGGACACAGGTATTACCGAGCACCTCCGGGATCGCTGACTCCGGCGGCTCATCGAGTCAGCGACTGTCCCATTCCAACACCGACTCGCACCCCGGTCTACGCTCCAGGACTTTCGAGTCCCATGAGCGGGAGTCGATCGAACGCGAACCTCTCGTCAGTCTTCCCGAGCCTGCAAAGTCTCTACGCCCTCAGCCAAGCCCCTAATCTTCAACAATTTCAAATGGACACGAGGCTGAGGCTGCCGCGACCGTCCGAGGCAAACTCCTCGGTCGTCAACGCCGACAATCGAAGCACGAACAACGGCATACCGGGCAAAAGCCATTTGGCTGCTCAATGCGCGCCCGTGAAACCCGCCCGATCTTCCATCGCGCCTCTAGCCGTGCCTATCAGCAAACAGCAGCAATCCAGCGAAAGATCCGCGGCTGCCGCTTGCCTGAATCGCGCCCTCGTCAACGAGATCAACAAGAACGCCGCGTTTCGAAGCAACGAATTAGTGGACACCGCCGACAGCGGTCAGCAGCAGTTGTCCGTCCAAACGAAGTACCCTGCGGTCACGGAGGCTAGCAACCGGTACTCGCCTCGGAGTACCACGAACCACAACGCGAGCAACAAGGAGAAGGTCACCGTAGAGATAACTCGCGAGTCGAACGCGGAAGCGAACAACGACGCCAAGAAAGAGGAGAACGCCGCGAGACAGACTCCTCATCGCGAGGCTGCCAGTCCCAGGGTCTCTTCGACGGCTTCTCCTTCGCCTCCACCGGGCGACTCTAACGCCGGCAACAACAACAACGAGAACGTCGCCGTTGCTCGCAACAACAACGTGACGACCGGATCGAACGGGATCGACAACGATCTACCCGCTCCGAGCCCGAAGAAGAGCACCACCCCCGCGGCAGAGGTGTCCAGCAGCAAGTCCCCGGCCAGCCCCGACTCCAGCTCCGTGACCATCGAGAGCAGACCTCCCAGCAAAGGTTGCTCCACGGTGGAGCAAGGGCTGCCGTCCCCGTCGGACGGCTCCAAGTCTTCCTCCGCGAAACCGGACAACCCCGTCGAGGACGCGGCCATCGACGCCGAGAAGAAACCCGCGTTCAAACAGCTGGACGCGAAGCAACTAACGTCGGAGATGTTCCAGAAGAGACTGCTAGCCGCGTTTCCTTCGAACGAGTGGGCCAACAACCCTATCGCCGCCGAGCACCTAGGCAACTTTCTGAAAAGCTTGAACGCTTCGATCAAATCGGAGGCGAAGCTCGAGGGGATCGCGGCGGAGAAGATCGAGGCTCAGCTGGCGTGCAACGACGCGGCGAACGTTCGCCTGAACAACGAAGCTTCGTCGAAGACCAGGTCCGACGTGGCCGAACGGTCTTAACCACGCGGAACGCTCCGTGCACGAGCGAAATGATTGTTCGTCGAGGAAGATACCTCAATCCGCACACTGCCAATGCATAGGAAGAATCGCGAAGTGAAGTTATTGCTCCTCCGGACGAGCGGACCGGAGAAAGGGTCGAGGAGGAACGCTCGAATAGGAATACTTTTGTGAAAGTGGATAAGGTGCTCGTTCGGTACTAGTCGTGAATCGCGTGTTGAAGATTTAACCCTTTCGTTGCGGGCCAGTGTTCCTGTGATCCTACTTCGCTGAGCGAACGTGTTCGCGAGTGCAAGATCTCGACTCGGGTCGCTGTTAACGGAGAAAGGGTTGATCTAGAACAATATCACCGAGTCGCCTCTTTCTTCGACTCGTTGTCGGTTCGTCTCGAGCCGTACCGATGTTATCGATTGTCTTTTAGCGTGTACGAACGAAACGATCTGTATGATCTGTTTAGAACGCCTGGAAACCTTAAACACGAAACCGTACTGCGATACAGAAACGAAGGAAATCCGAAACCAGGTATATACGCGGGACGCGAAACACGGTGTACCGCGTCGTACAATACAGGGAAAAGATACAGCTCGGACGCTGAAGATTTTATTTTTTCAAATTTTTTAAGGACACACACACACAGACACAGACACGGACACACGTTCTTTCTCTGTCTTTCTCTCTCTCTCTCTCTTTCTCTCCCTCAAAAAGACATACACACAACGTACACGAGCGCACGCCCCCGCCCCGTGGAATATTCAAATATGCGCGCAATTGCTTCGAGTCGAGTTCGCTACGTTTTCGTGAGAAACGATGTCGACTCGTGCGATTCCATGGTGTTTCACATGGGAACCGTTCCTATCCCGGTCCAATGGAACCATGCGAAAGTGGAGTGTTCGACCAAGTACCTCGCATTGAAATTAACAGTCTGCAGAAAACTCGCGGGTCGTTCGAGGTAGCCATCCACTCCAATCGATTGCCTTCGATACCGAACGACCCGCGAATCGTGATTCGTTTGATAATTTTTCGCTAAAAAAAAAAAAGAGGAAATCATTGATCGCTGTGTTGCAGATCTTTCGAAAGCTTTACATTTGTCTCTGATGAATTTACAAGAATGGGAATCGAACGGAAGTCCGTTGTCCCTGATCGAACCCTTTCGCTACTCCTGCGTTGACTATTCGATGTACGATCGTTCTTCTGATGTTATTATTCGAAAGACAATTTAGTTAAGCTTCTGTTGTAGCGTTGATAAGCAAGCTGAGCAGGCTCATTGTAGAGACTATAGTTGAATGCTCATTGCAATGACATCTAGCAGCGAAAGGGTCAAGCCGATGGTAAAGCGAAATTCGCGTTGATCTTTATTTACTATTTATCGGTTATAGTCGATCGTAAGAATGCGATTCGTTCGAATCGGTCGAATGAAAATTGTGTATAGTCGTTGGAAAAGCTGCCTTTTCCAAGATCTTTTCCTATTTGTCTAACTTATGAATTCTGTACGTGAAAAAAAAAACAAAAGGCACGCAGGGACCGAAAATCGACGGAAAAAGAATATCCGGAGAAGCTAGGATACGATTAATTGTGTAACGTATGAATCTATGCTATTGTTAGTTTTTTCTTTTTTATTTACCTATTTTGCGTTACGTTTCACTATTAGTTACTACTATGTATACGTTGTACGATAATTGTTATGTTATGCAAGTGTATTATATTATATGTATTATTTCCTGATCTGTATATATTTATAATTATACTTAGTCAGTCGTTCTTTGCGAGAATGCGCGCAAAATCCTATTACTCTGTAAGCCCGACAACCGTTTCTATTCAAATCGAATTTTTCGAACTCGTGAAAACGTTCACGGTCAAAAAGTTTTATAAACACGAACCGCCATCGAGCACGTCGCTGCGATGCACGGTGGACATTCATTTTGAATAATAGAGAGAACGGACATGTAACAACTGAAGGAATATATTATTATATACCTAAAAGTAACACCGTCGTCGCTTTACTCTGTCCCTCTGGCGCGCCAACGATTTCAAATGTGTCCGCCATATTGGAGTAACAACTTCGAAACGGGTCTAAGCTTTTTCCGATCGGCAAACAGTCCTTCGGCGAATAGTCCTTCGGCAAACAGTCCTTTGGCAAACAGTCGACAGCAGGTTAAAATATCTGTAAAAAGTTCAACAAATTACAAATTTGTTACAAAAATATTTCTATCTCTATACATCGAAAACCCCGAGAACCCAGAAAACCCGAAAGCTTTATTGTTTTATTCTTACTGCAACAAGAATACGGATATCTTGACTAAATTGTACAACAAATTGGTACTGTAACATGCGTCCTTGTATTTTCAACCACTTAAAAGTATTGAATATTAAAATTATTGAAATACAAACACTCCGAAAAGGAAGATGGTCGTCCCTTGGAAGCACTGCTGCCACCCAAACAGAAACAAAACTTGAAATGAAATTGTAAAAAAAAACTGATGCAATTATCGCGTTAGTTATGTGCAATTGTATTGTCAGATGTATAAGAAATAGATGTTATATATTCTTTTCTAACTATATTATTCGTATCGTTAATATTATGCAGGCCCAGTCACCGAATCTGATTCGTTCGCCATTGCCTCGCTCCGATTGGTCCGTGGTTTTCCTTAATAACGCAAAAATATGGAATTTTTGGCGCAAACTATCAAGAAAAAAGTTGATCGAAATCATCTCGATTACAGTTAATATTTTCTAGAGACTCTGTATAAATTTTTACAGTGTTACAGAGCAGAACTCTTTGATGGTTGAATATCAGAAGTACCAACCGTCGTGTGCAAATTGATAGCACCTCGCACGGAGCAATAAATGCAATCGAACAGCCTCTCTATGTTCTAAAGCATAAGTTTATGGTTTTATGTCGGAGGTATGGTACTCGGAAAGATGAAAGGTTAACTTGCTGTGCGAATAGTGTTTGAACGACTAACAGTTTTGCTTGTCTTTGTATCGTAAAAGAAAAAATGAGTAACATGAAAGAAAATTCTGTCGTTCCCGCAAAAAACGCGACGACAGGAAACGCGAAACCGTATGGAAAGATCGTGTTAACATTACAGAACTGTCTTCTACCCGAAGAAAAGCTTAACTCGACGCCGTCACATTTAGATGGACTGGATGCAGAAACCGAAACCGATCTACGAATATTAGGATGCGAGCTAATACAGATAGCCGGTATTCTACTGAAGCTACCGCAGGTAAACGATCTAAACTGGAAGTAAACAAAATGTTTGTAAACGTTATAACCTCTCTAACCTATAAATCGTACAACTATAATCGTTTTTCCTTCGATCACGTCGAACAGGTTGCGATGGCCACAGGACAAGTAATATTTCAACGATTTTATTACAGTAAATCGTTAGTTAGACATAATATGGAAACGACTGCAATGAGTTGTATTTGTTTAGCTAGTAAAATTGAGGAGGCACCCAGACGCATCAGGGACGTAATTAACGTTTTCAACCACATAAAACAGGTATCCAGTCAAAAGTAAGTGTGACTCTGTGCAGTCTCTACCGTCTTTAAATCTCTTGTGATTATATGCATGTCTCTTTCCAATCTGTTTCAGACCTATACAGCCAGTGATACTGGACCAGAATTACGTAGCATTAAAGAATCAAGTAATCAAGTCGGAGAGAAGAGTTCTGAAGGAGCTAGGGTTTTGCGTTCACGTGAAGCATCCTCACAAAATCATTGTTATGTACTTGCAAGTATTAGGCTACGAGAAGAACAAGGCTCTGATGCAGCAATGTTGGAATTACATGAACGATTCGTTAAGGTCCGATGTATTTTTAAGACATCAGCCGGAAACGGTAGCCTGCGCGTGTGTCTATTTGGGGGCCAGACAATTGCAGCTTCCATTACCGACCTCACCCGCTTGGTTCTCCCTTTTCAAAGTTAACGAATCCGCCATTAGAGACGTTTGTCGTCGTATATTACGCCTTTATTACCGACCTCGCGTAAAACCGGAACAGCTAGAGAAACGTGTTGAAGAGCTTCGACGACAGTACGAAGAAGCTAGAACCAAAGCTAGGGGAGGGGACGTTGATAGTCACACGCCAAGTCCGCCATTGCCAAAACATCATAACGCCTGGGGCGGTTTTATCAGCCGTAGCGGTACACACGCGGCTCCCGAAAGAACAAAGTCCCCTAGGTATAGTGCTATCTGAACGCTTTACCTACCAAGGATTACTCGACGCTCGCCGATTTAACGTTTGAAAATATCTTGTGTTTGTCTAGGCGTTCAAAATCTCCGAGTACTTCGCCTTCAAGAGGCGAAGGAACAAAGCATTCCAAGAGAAAGAAACATAGCCGAAGCAGATCCCGTAGCCATAGTCACGGACGTTCCCGAAAACCGAAGAAAGCGCAGCGAAGACGATCGGGCAGCCATAAATCTTCACGTAGCCGATATAGGTCTCGTAGTCGATCTCGAGATAGAGACACCGAAAAATCAAGTAAACATCGTAGCAAACACAGACGACATTGAATCCGTTCGTTTGTATGAACAGAATTATCTCATATTACAACAAAGACACTGCGGACGCGTTAGGCAGTTGCATCCACTTTGTAATATAATACGAGGCCTTTTTTTACCTCCGTTTCGTTGACAGAGAACTTAAAAATAGGACGATTCATTTCTGTTGTGTGGTACATATCTTGAGTTTATTTAATAACGCTAACTATAGAAGTTGAAACGAATAATTTGTAAGAGTGTCCACTCGAAGTACCTTGTAAAGAAAGAAAGAAAGAAAGAAAGAAAGAGGGAAAACAAGAAAAGTAAGGACGGTATCATTCTCAGAGAAATATTACGAATAACAATACTTAAAAGGGCGTGTATTTAATACAAATGCAATTTAAAAATAAAGTTTTATATTCATGTAGCGCCGTATACCATTTTATAGAATCCAGCTGGCGGTGCTCTCTTCTTCTCGACAGAAAGTATAGCAGAAAAATCTAACGATGACAATTGCGGAAGGATATGAACGATGTATCCCCTGTAGTACTGAAGATTTTCTATCGGATTTCCATGCAGCGTTAATGACCGAAGGTTTTGCAAATTTTTTAATTTCACAACGTCGTTAATGTTCGATATATTGTTCCCGTGTAAATAGACGATCTTTAGATTCGGAAATTTTGTAATGTCATCGCCAATATTCTTTATTTCGTTAAAAGAAAGGTCAATCCAGCTGAGATACGCAGGATCATCGAGAAGCTTCTGTGTAAGACTCTCAAATCCGTCCATCGAAGTTAATGCATTATGGCTTAACCAGAATGAGCACGTTACGAATCGATCTGTAGGAGTTCGCAACGGGATTTTACCTGTTCGCGCTGCTTGCGGACGTTTGTCTGCCAATTCTCTTGGAATAAAACGATTTTTATTAAACCTTTTCGTTCTCGCAAACACGAATGTTATTTGAATTTTAATGGCATACCTTTCATGGATGTTGCTTTTTTAAATGACAAATCCAATGGCGCAGCTATCATCATTTCTTGTCGTTCAGTTCGTTTGTAACGAGTAAATTCGTTTTCGTACGGATTGGAAACATCCATGGTAAATTATAAAATACAATTGCTACTGTCAATCTAATTTAGAAATAGTTTGTCAAATGCTAATACTGTTGGTGCGTACTCATTTCTATGTTCACTCCGATTTAACATAGCCGTAATTTTTTTCGAATCGTTACAGGCAATAACATATCCACTGATTGATAATCGTAGCTAACGATTAAATTTTCATACACAGTAATTTAGATTCAAATAAATCATTCAACAACACGGTCCGACGAATTTATCGCGATTGTTCCTGCTATAATTGAAATTGAAGAAATTCTGCTCCACGCTTTTTCGAACGCTTAAATTCTAATTTTCAAAAGTTCAGATAGAGCGCGCACGCACGTTTCTCTATGTCGTGTTGTCGCTCTATATCGTTTGCACCATCACTGGTATTAAACTGTGAGTTGTTAACGGTGGTGAATGGCGGTAAACGGAATTAAAAACACCGTTTTGATGCAAGTCTTTTCGCTGAATAGTCCAAAAAGCCGAATACTTTTTAATACGCAAAAGAGATCTTACGTCGGATAGACGCGTGCAACGTGAAAGATTCAAACAGCCCTATCGGTTTTGGTGTTTCAAGCCTGAGAGAAAAATGCCACGGACAAAACATGCTCGAAGACCGAAAGAAGACCTGCAAGCCATGGACGAGACCGATTCACTGGTGAAAGATTTTGAGCGTCAAGCTCATATTCGACTATTAAAAATGGAAGCGGAAGCAAAAATGACGATAAAGGGTCTGGTAAATTTTATTAACCTTACTTCATCTCGGCTTCCGACAGAGGTACGACAGATGACCCTAGGCGAAATATTAAACTGCGAAATCGACGAACAAAAAGAGAATTATGAGGAAGTTTCGGTGTCTGTTGACGAACATTCATTGAAACCTCTTCCGACAATAAAAGGAAAGAAACCCCCAAAAAGAGTTACCGCTGTGTCCGACGATGGATACGTGACCGAAGAAATCACAACGTCCCGCGTCTCGAGATCTCAAAAATCCGAGTCTCGAAAAAATGTGAGGGTGACACGCAGCAGTTCGAGATCCAGACAATCAAAGCTTAGCGAAATTAATCAAGATACTGTAAAGAAAAATAGAAAATTACTTGGTACGGATTCCATGAAACATAATCAATTTAAAACTCCAGCTATGCTAAGGCCAAACAATAATGAATACAGTCTTGTGACACCAAAAGTCAAACCAAATACACCATTAAATGTTTTGAGAAGACCAAGGCAGGGAGAGATGGTCCTTAGTATGCAAGGCAGTCCCTTGTTGGTTTCTGCAGTCGTTCAAGAAAATATTGCCAATATTAATGTACCTTTGGCCAATGGCAATGTAATGTCTCTGCTACCTAGAGATGGTCTACGCATGTCTCACATTCCATCTTTAGACATAGAAACCATGCGACAATTAGAAACCCTAAAGAGTCACATTGAAAAGGTTATTTCAGCAAAATAATGGTGGAATAATTGATCCAAGATCAACTTGTGTTTTTAATGGTTTGTTGAACTGATAGATTAATTAGAACTATGCATTTATTTGATATTTAGACACTGCTAGTTGCTGCTCTTTTTATATGACAATAACAAATGTGTAGCACACTAAGATTAGCATAAGATTAACCGATAAGATATTTGTGTAAAGGAATGTTCCCAGCATCATTATAATAAAAATTTAAGGGTCAAATCAATTAATTACATCCTGAATGTAAGCAAAGTCTGTAATATATTTATACAATACATTAAATTACGTATGACAATACAACCAGTATAGATTTAAGATTTTTCCTTAATTAATAATACTAAAAAGTAGTTTCATAAAAGAAATTCGCAAGTCCATGGATTTTTTTTATATCGTAAATTTATCGCATCGACGGGCAGTAAAGATTAAGGGCGCGTAGGTTGCACATTTATATTTTAATGCACATGCGCGTAGAAGTAAATCTGTCAAATGAGCCGAGTATATTTGCTTTCTTCTACTTTATGATATTAATAGTGTTTTCGATAATAATAGCGTGTAGAATTATGCACGAACTATCGTAGCATAGTTTCCCGATGAATAGTGATCAACGCAATTCTTTCGTTGTTCTATTGTGTTCAATGAATCTCATTATTAACCGCTATTCAACAAGCGTGTACTTGCGTGAGATAATGAATAAAATGTCAAAGTACTCATTACCGAGTTCATCAACACAGTTGTAACAAGTTTAGTTAGAGTTCGTATCGCCGAGAAAAACGCAAAGTGGCAATTATCTTCTTTCCCTTTCATCAACTCTACGCCTCGCTGATATCGAAAGGTTCCGAGAAGACAACGAATTCACCTTTCAAAAATAGCTGCTTCAATAATTATTATATCAGTAATTGTATATAGCAGAATTTAAGATAACCTCTAACGAATTATACAACTGATATTTCGAAATATGATTTGACTACACTTGTATAAAAAATACAGGTCAGAGTGAGAGAAAGAGAGAGGGACAATTTCAAATAATATCGTCCACGCACAGGTGATTTGCTTCTAAATACGATTAAAGGTATGTTCGTGAACCTGTTTGAATAGAAGCAACAACATGGTGCGTGTAATCACGGTACATAATTTCCTGGGGCAACACATTGCTCAGATTGAGGAGTCAACTGCCAGCTGCATAGCCGATGCATCCGGACGCGAAATGCTCCTCCTAGCACTTTCAACGCATTGTGTTGAAGTATGGGAATTGTCAATGTCCGATGTTAAACTGCATACTGTGTTTCCAACAGTTGACATGATCAGTCAAATGGTACATTGCACAAAAGGTGACTATGTGGTCACATTAGAATCAAAATATGCTAGAGATGGAACTATTAGTAACGAGACAGGGAAAGCAACAAATAATTTTGTTAGAATCTATGTTAACTGGGCTATAGTAAAAGACCAAAGTCAACCCATGCGTGCTAGGATCGCAGGGCGCGTTACTCCAAGCTTAAATCGGCCTCTGAATAGCTTAGAGATGATAGAGCTACCATTAAGTGTGCAGCCCACATTAATTGCCTGCTGTCAAAGCACTGGCAATCTTTTGGTAGCAGCTGGAAGCAGTGCTATTCTTCATGAGTTCAAAGTTGAGACTCAACAAGTCTCTAAAATGAAATTCATTGATTTCGAGGCAAGACCATGGTCTTTAGGATTCTCCTTTTGTCCTACATACATGGAGATTGTTGAAGATTTTATTGCTGTCATGGATAAATCAAATTTATGTGTTTTTAGGCTCACTAATTCAATGTACGAAGATATCGATCAATTGAGCTCTTTAACTTCTACAAATTCCTCATCTATTGACAAGACATCCATATCCACAGACTCCTCCCTTGTAGAGTACAGTAACAACATGGGAAACCAAGATGAGAACATGATTTTACAGGCATCAAGTACAAAACACATAAACTCTACACAGGATCTTCATTATGTTGGATCAGAATCCAATGATACAAAATCGAAGAAAAAACGTAAGAATTCTAAAACAAGCGTATGGTATAAACTAGATACAGGAGATTTTAACACGCTAAAATGTAACAATAATAAAGCAATTATAGATTTGGATCGTTTAGCGCACAACGAAAAGGACGAATTGCAAAGACTAATTGCACAAGACGTTATCGACGGGAGTTCGCAATCGTTAACTATAAATTTTCCATCAATTAGTTTAGAAAGAGCAGGTCCAGGACATACTCTAAGTCCGTTTATACTGAATCCATCGGATGTGAGGGTCATAATTAAAACGAATTCTCCGGATGTAGGGTGGTCGGAAAATTACACGATAAAAAATTTATTGTCCCTTAAAATTGTAGCAGTTAACAATAATTCGAAATTCGATGGAAGCTCTGAACGATTTAGCTGCTTGTTGTTAAAGCCACTGTATATGAGAAAGGAATGTAACAGTTCTTGCTTGAAGAAGTCCATCCTCAGGTCAGAGAAGTATAAATACTTGCAGGGTGTAAGCTGTTTCCTATGTACACTGCAGGAAGGATATCTTTACCACTTCTCCGCAACTAGTACAAATCCCGCGGATGCATCTTGCTTAACAACTTATCCATTCACTGCACCTGTTAATCGCATCGCTTTGGAACACACTGCCCTTCATGCCCTAACCGAGGCTGGCCTGGAATCCTATACTCTACGTTTGTCTCATCACATAGCTAAAATGTCGAACAGCCTGGAAAATTATAAAGTTACATGCCCTAGTGTAGCAGAACCCATTTGTCTAATCGGCTTGCGACCATTTTTAGGAATACAGCAATTATTACATAGTAAAAGCTACTTGATTCTCTTGGCAAAGGCGGATAGCTCGTGGACACTGTATTCGTTGATCCTACCAAAGCTGGAGAACCTGTATTACGACGTTTTAAATGCCGCTAGAAGCCACAAAGCCTCTAGTCCTGGAACTTATAGGCATTTGCTTGGGGAAGCTCATGCTCTTATACGTTTAGCTAAAGACACTGTGTACAATTCTTTAGAGAACGAGGAGGTCGACGATGCAACGAACAAGAATGGGATGAAAGTGAAGAATTTGTACAACCAATCCTGCGCATTGCTTGCCGATTATTATATTAGATCAGAGTACGAATCAGACTGGGATCTTTGTATACCGTACTACAAGATGTCTGGATTGAAACCTGCAGAAGTCTTGTCCAGAAAATCGAGTAATGACGCTCCAGGTCTTGTTACTTTCTTAACAGAGATTTTACTGACTCTGAAGAGCGGCTCGGAGGCCGATGCATTGTTCCAGGGGTTTAATATCGTGGAGATAATTTGCAAACTTAAGAAAGGCGACTTGCTGAAATTAATCTTTGGCAGCCCTGTACTTCGCGAGTACACCATGGAGAAGTTAATACATCTTTTACTGTTGCATGAGACCGACGAGTTAGTTAAATTAGCTTTAGCAGTTTTGTACATTCAAGCGGAGAAGCAAGATCAAGCAGGGAAAGCGCTCGAACCTGTCTCCTCGCGTTGCATCAAAAGAGTGATCATCGAACATTGGGACTTGTTATTCGATATGACTGCCATGAGAAAAAGAAGCCCCATGATCCCCACGTTCTCCGATTTTTCTGGCATGTTGATGCGCCAGAAGAATTTAACGTTTGTCGAAATTCTGATACAGATTATCGAAGACGATGGAATCTTGTCTCTGCATCAAATCATACAGGTGTTTCTAGAGTATTTGCCCTCAAGGGTTGGTCGGGATGGCCACTATGCCGCTCTGGCGTTGCAGCTTTTCCTCGAAAAGTATCTGCACAATTACTTTAGTACAAAACTGATCACGGACTCATCGAGTATAAACAAAAATCAAATACGCACGGACTTTGCCTTGGTCGAGGCGTTCAAACTGCTGGTACGATCATATCTCGGCAAATTATCTCAGACCAAGGTGTACAAACTAGAGAGTAAAGAGAGCATAGACGAAAACTATAATAACTTCATATTTTCAAAGTTTAGACCCGATTATCTAGATAGAATGCCACCATACGCGAAAGATTATCAAAAGATATTGAACGCAAACAACTTGAAGGATTTGGCGAACATTGATAAGACTGAGAGTGAGAAAGATATACCCGCAGAGTTATTTAAATTGCAATGGCTACTGTCCTGCGACTTTGTGCCTAACGAATGCTTTCACGAGGTGAAACAATTCCTCGACACGCAAGAAGTCGAAGGCAGCTTGTCTTTGAAAACACTGTGCATTCAGGACACGGAAGAAGTGACAGCCATGTTGTTGGAGAACTGTCCACAGGCTGTTGTACAGTATGCAAAGGTATACTAAAATGTTTCTAACACGGCCAGTTGGTTCTACAAAAACATTTCATAAAATTCGGAAATTTCAGGACGTCTATACTAGCGAGACCGAATGGAAGTATCTGATCGATTTAACGCAAAAGAAAATTTCCGCATCCAACATGCGAGAGGAATTGCACTGCTTGTACACGCAAATCATGAAAGGTAAATTGAATGGATAAGTTTAAAGTGTTCATTACATACAATGTAACCGTTTTACGTTTCAGAACTACTAAATTACCTGCCGCACACACTGTCGTTGGACGGTCTGCATCGTATCGTCCCAAAAGACGACATCATCGCATTTCAAAAGTGCACCGAAATGTGTACTCAAATCATGCACGCGGAACACGTCAAGTCTTTGATGATGGAGACCGGACAACAACTTTTGTCGACGCTAAAATTATGAGCAAAAGTCTTAACTAAATAATCACGTCGTCTCGTGACGATAGTATAGGTCCAATTCATTTTATTTACAGAAAAAAAAAATATATATATATATATATATTGCGGTTGCAATAGCGCGAGTTGCGTTGCACGCAAAAACATAGGACAGATACGTTCGGAACAGAGTATACTTAGTCAAATTTGTTATGAACAATAATTCATAATTCTTCATGTGATACAGCATTTGCGAATTCCTACTTCATTCGCAATTCATCGCTTACCAGAAATTACTTGACATTCGATATTATGTATTGCTTATATTCTATATATTTGATTCGCTTTTTATTCCTCTATTTCACTGAGAATTTTTCAAGTATTAATCTGTCTTCGCTGGGTGTCTTTTTCTATATATGTTGATGGTCAATTTGCAAACAACTGTTGTCTAATGCACAATTTTCTCAACTATCGTTGCGGTCTAGTCATTTCTATGATATTGATATTTTAAAAAGTGCACATGTCTGATCGAATTTATTAACGTATTTCCATTTCTTTAAAATGTTTCTAGCCACGCACAAAATTTCTATGAACAAAGTTTTATCAAAAAAAAAAAAATGTCAAAAATCGAAGACAAATACTATAGATGAAATTAATTCATATTATAATCGATTGTTGAGATGTTCTATATAGATATATTGTATTGTGTCTAGACGAATGTTATCTTTCCCTTAGCAGATGTCAAAACAGAACTATTTATTGAAAGATTATGCAAAATTGGATAACCAGAATTCAGGAGTTCGTAATCTATATATTCGTTCCATGGTTTGCTTTAAGTTACATAATTTTGATTATCTATTAAGAGTCGTTTATATTTTAATTACTGAGGGTAAGATGACGCACGTTTAGGAAAACTAATAACGCTAAGGATGGTTACTTTTTACTAAATTCGTTGATCGTATAATGTAGTATTTTCATCAATCACTGAACGTTACGAAATATGTAACTTTAATGTGCCTTTAGGACTAATTTCTCTTTGTTACGAATATAATATAATTCTGTTAGATGTGATCTACAATATTTATAAACTATAGATAGAAATAATATATCTGTAACTCATATCATAATGCTTCTTTACTGTATAAGTACACTTTTGTAACGACTTTAATTTATCTAAAAGAAAAATGGAGATTTTTCTAATTCGCGTATCTCTAGGGTCCTAAAGTTAATTATTTTACTCAGGGATTAATTCGATTTTATTGATTCCATAACAATTTTATGTACATATAATTTATATAACCCATTTTCAATTTATATGAAATGAAATGATAGGAGCTGTATACCTGTTAGAAATATTGAATCAAAACAACTTCTAAAAAATATAAAGTATCATAATCGGGTATTATAATATTGTTAAATTACCCACTCTCGTAGCAGTGAAATATCTAAAAATCATGATTCTAATCGATGTTTATATATACACATTTCTGAACTATTGGAAAATAGTTTTTAAGCATTTTTATTTCTGTTACCATAAAAACTAAAAACTGTTTATACTTTTTCAACAAGTAGCTTCAACAAGTTTGCATACCTTCATACAATTTCGAATTCCTTATTCAACCTCGCTAGATCTCTACAAATAGATAAAAAAAATTTTATTATATGACTAACTATTAAATGTTCTTATCAAATTTGCGGCAACTGTTTGAGCCGTACCTGCTTTCTATGGCATCGTTCAGATGGTACTTGTGCATCAACGAGATCACAAGTTTTAACGTTGACCAAATAGTATCAGACATCGCTTTTGATGACAAATTCTCACCATGCACTCCACGACCAGCAGCTTGTTGATTTAAAGCAGTTAAAAGATGTTCGCCAGCTTCTCTACAAGATAACACAGAAAATTGTTGTACTAATCGAAAAATAAAATAGTCAGAAATTTGAAGACGAATGTTATTTACTTATATGCATTAAGATTTATGCAAGAAATCCCCAAATTATAACGTGCTCTAATAAATCCCGGAGATAATATCAAAGCACGATGATACGCGTTTATAGCTTCCTCCGATTTTTGACCATTGGCCAAAGTTGCACCCAATCTATTCCATAATCTAGAATCCTTTTTAAAAAAATGCATAGTATTGTTACTATAAACTCAAATAATTTCAATTAAACGTAATAAATTTAATAGTACTTACATCAGGGCGGACTTGTAACGCTGCCTGAAAGCAGTCACAAGCTTTATCATATTCGTTGGACAAATTAAAGAGTACACCTAATCCGCATTGAACGTCAGCATCTATTTTGTCCCATGGATTCATCCGTGCAGCTTGAATATAAAGACTTTTCACTTCTTCGTGTACATCACTGCAAAAATAAATATATAACATTAGTTTCGCAATAATTTTATAGATTACATATTATTGAAAATAATCCTATTACTTAAATAAGATAGACGAGACGCCGGGTTTTGACTGTTGATCGGCGCTACTTGTTTTCGGCGAAAGATGTTTGTATTTCTCGTTTTTCAAAAGCCATTCTTTTAGAGTTAAACATGCTTGGTTTTGATAAGATTCGTTTGCGTACGAGACTGCTAAAGCCATTAAAGCGGTGCTATTCGTAGGATCGAGATTCAGACAGCGTTTTAAAGCTGCAATCGCTAATCGATCCTGTTCGTTTTCAGCTTGAGTTTTGCCAAGCAGCAACCAGGCTTCCGAATCGTTTTCATTTTGTTTCGCCGCTACTTCGAAACAAAGAATAGCGCTCGGTAAATCTCCATCTTCTAATCTCTTCTTCCCCTCTTCTAATGGATTAGGTACATCTGTCATAGGATTTCCTTCATGGAATTCGTATTGTTTAAATGGATCATAGTATGTGTCATATTCCGATAACCATGGATGTTTAGAGGCTACATTTTCACTAGGCGATATCTTCTCCCATTCGTGTTGAAGTCTCAAAAATGCAGAGTCAGCATTGTCCTCCTCTAAAATACAAATCATTAGCTGGAACTTTCTTAAATGAATAACAAATTAGAATGGAGCAATAATCGAATCTGGCGATGGATTGTCTTCCTGAAATTTGTCTATCCAGTTACCAGCAATTTCCATCCCTTCTTCTGCTTCTTGTTTCATGAATTTCATAAATTTTGAATATGATAAATTGTTCTCTATCTTCTCGGTCGTGCTATCTTTGTTAATATCAGTTTGTATTGCATCTATACTCTGCTCTATGTATCCCTCAGCCCATTGTGGTCCTAGGCCTAATTCATTTGTTTGTGGTGATGCAGTAATTGGAGCCACAACCTGTTCTACATCAGGCTGCCAGATATCATCCGTATGATTTTCCTGCATTACAAGAGAAACACATGTTTATTTTTAAAGATTCTGTAATATAATGTTGATAGCATGCATTTTAATAATAACAAAAATTATTACACTAAAATGACGTCCAGATTTAAGATACTGATTTGCCCAAGCTGTGTCTAAACCAGTTAACTCTTGAGCTACTCCTGGAGCTGCTATAGGTGGATGAATGTTGTGATCAATCTCACGCATTTCTTGTAATAAATTATCCATTCTAAATGTCTGAGGACACGAAGCATTTTCTTCTAAAAATTGTTTAACTAACTGATCTGAATCTATAGGTTGAAATGGCTCCACGTGTCCGAATTGATGATGTATTCCTTCTTCCTTGAATCCATGATCGCGTACAAAATGCGATGTTAGGTGGATCAAAGGGCTAGATCCACCACAGTCACCCTCAACCAATTCACGAAGCGCCATTTTTCACTTGTTATTACTATTGGCTTGATTGAGACAAAAAATATTCCATTAGTAACTTGGAAAATATTATTGGTAACACTTTTTGGTATATACCAAACTAGTGTTTGATATATACATATGCACATGTAACTGCAGTTATGAACAATTATGTTTTCTAGTTTAAAATTATCATACTTGATAAAGCACAATAAAAACGCACGACCTAATAATAATAATAAAGTTACGTTAGGCAATTTTACTGTACGCACTATTTTTTTATGGAGATTAAATGCCCAAATAGAACATAGCAAAAACAAAATAAGACGTCCCTACGAATATCGTACACACAGCAGTGAATGAAAGTTTATGATGCAAAATTTCACGCGCGCATCAAAGAACAAAGTGCACAAACCTTTTCTCCTGAAGAATATTATTTAATATTCGTACGGTGCCGCTGATGTTGCACTAAAAGCGCGTATTTTTGTGAAATACACACCGTTCGATGAGATTATTCATTTCCCTGGCATCGCACAATGTCGGGAATATCTACTAAATAAATTCTGCTGTATAATGGTGGGGTGGATGGAATTATCATAGCAAATGTACGTGTTAACGTTTGATACTAACAAGATGCATATCATAAAGACATTGTGCATGAACAGTTGGCGCATGAACGTCAAATCAACGAGTTGTTGAACGACGCACTGTCGAACATCTTTTTCTGAAATAGCTACATGTACATTGGTCGCTTTAATTAGTGCACGTGATTCTATACTACTTTTCAGGTCGAGTACATTAAAAATTTTCTTCCAGTAATTATCAAAAACCTTTCATCTATCGAATAGTTATGTAACTAATTAAAAATCCTATGGCTATTATATATGTTCCCTCGGCTAATTTAACAAAAATTTCAATATCGACGACATCGATTATTTTTAAAGGTTATATATTTTATAGGGAGAGACGAGTGTCTATTCGATCGTATGCAGGACGTAAATATTAAAAGTAATTCAGGAATTTGAGCAGCATTTCTTGAATGATCGAAACTGGACAAAGTTACTGTAAAACTTTCCATGTGCAACCCTATCGCAACGCCATCGCATGATGAAAGTGAGAGTCAACTCGGAAAACAAAGTAGTTTTGATTCACTAGGTTCTTCAACCTCATTGTTATGTAAAAACGTGGTCATCTTTGCTGATTTAAATTTTTTCGTTTGTAAGATTGCAATTATACGATAGACAGTATAAAATGACCGATTTTGCAAAAGCACAGCTTTTGAAATACGGTTGGACAGAAGGTATGGTTTTAAGCAGGTTATAATACTTTAATATAAATTAATTTTCACTTTAACGTTTTGTTTGTTCACCGTGACGAAACAGGTAAAGGTTTGGGAAAAAATGAAAACGGTATCACGGATGCATTGAAACCCAAACTGAAATTCGATTCGGCTGGAATAGGACATAAAGAAGACTGGAACGAATGGTGGTCAACTAGTTTCAACAATGCGGCGAACAACATTATAGTTGAACCACAATCGCAAGGTGTCACCTTATCCGTGTCAATGAAAAGTAAAAACGAGTTGCCTAAGCACTTGCCTCAAAATAAATTTAGTTATGGGAATTTTCTCAAAACTTCTACTCTTCTTAATGGAACCTTGGTGCAAGAACATGATTCAAACATTCCAAAAGTAGAAAATATTGAACAGGATGTTAAACCCGTTTTTCTAACAGATGAAGAGTTGTTTAAGGTGTGCGGTGGTAGAACTGCTCACAAGGGAGCTAGGCATGGTTTAAAATTAAACGGTAAATTAAAAAGAATTGAGGAACAAGAGAGAAATTTCTTACGATTGCATAACAATAAATCTGAGAGTGATCCATGCAATACAGATGAGGAGACTCTGCCTATTAAGCTTCCTTCAGAAGAAGAAGAAGGTGTTACAAGAAAATCTAAGGATTCAAAGAGACGAAAAAGAAAAATAAATGATTTAACACAACAATTAGATAGTTTATGCACTATAAATGATACCGTAAAAAATTTCAAGCTGCGAAAGAAAAAAAGGAAAAAAGAGAAACATAATTCAGGAAACCATAAGTCCGATGAGACTGGAAAAGAGGAAGAAGATAAAGAAATTGGTGATATGCCATTTCCTGTAGGAGAGAATTTTGATAATTGGATGACTAAGACAAAAAATAGAAAAGGAATAGAGGCACAGGAATATGTGTCTTTCCAAAGAAAAAAGAGGAAAAATAAAAAGAGAAAAGATGAATATCCTAATGGTAATTTTGATTCAAAGTTAGATGAAACTGTACAGCATCAAAATCAAGAATATTCTATCAATAGATCGGATGCTACACATCGCAATAAGCTTCCTTCTAACAACTCACCTTTAAATTCTAGTAATGATGGAGAGTCATTTCCTTGTCCAGAATCCCCAGATACTTACACAAGAAATGAATCAAACAGATTAAATTATAAAATATTAAAGAAGAAAAAAGCAAAACTTCTTATGAAACAGAAAAATATGGTGCAAAATATAATAGAAAATTTGGAAGCTGTTCATGTTAATGCTGAGGATGTTTCAGAAAGAATTGATACTAAAAGGAAATTAAATAGTATAATAGAAAAAATGATAGATACTAATATTGCAGAAGATAAAACAGAGACAATGAAGAAAAATAGTCGAAAGAAGAAAGAGGATGATAAAAGAATGGATAAATGTATTAAGAAAAAGGAAAAACGTAAAAATAAGGATAAAGGTATCAGGAAAAAGGGAAAGCATAGCAGAAAAAAGAAAAAAAAGTATAAATGATGTTTAGTATGAAAAGTATATTACATTTAAATACCAATCTGTTTAATGTATTTATTTTTTAGATGTGTATTAATAAAATTTTGCTATGCAGTATTCTTTAATCAATATGAATGTTTTCAAAGATTTTTCAGATCGAATGAAGTACAATTAAAGGAATAAGATTTTTCACCTTTGTAATGTATTTTCTCTTATCTGTTTGTTACATAATTCATTATTGGACAATTCGATCGATGCGCGTAACAAATCGGTTGTACAGATTTATGAATTCGTACAATTTAATGTCAATATGTTATTTTTATAAATAGTAATACTGTCCGTACTTGTATATAGTTCGTCTCATAGAAAACAAACACGTGAATGTTTTCTTTTTATTGATTATCCGTTGTTAAAAAATGTTCCTTATCGAGGAGATCAAAATTCTTTTAAAAAATTTATCGACGATCGGTGCACAAGTACATACGGTACACATACAATTTAATTACTATGCATAGCATCAAATTTCATATCGTGCTAAGAGATTATAAAGTTTAATTTCACGAGCAATATATTTGTACAAAATAAAACGAATTTTCTAAGGTCACTAGGATACTCCAGAGAGTGATTAGTAATCTTAGTTTCGTTTATACTAGCGAATGAGTCTCACTCGAAAAGCTTAATAAATATCAATGAATATTAATGTGACTGTATATTTACCATTTGAGCTAATAATTGATTTGAATATTGACGGTTTAGCTGCATATTCTTCAACAGGATCTGATTTAAGAATGTTTCTTATCTTATGCTTTCATTATCATCCAAACGATAATCTTTTCAAATATCCAAAATGGTTGAACTGCGGTTGTCCTTATTGTTAGGCTAGTCTTAATTCATAGATTTTAACAAATTCCTGAAAAATCTGATGTCTACGCTAATTAATTATAATTAAATATATATTAATTATCGTATATATTAGGCTACATATACATCGAGTTTTTAAATAGTAGTTACAGTATATTTATAGATACTTGAGTAAGTATCCATAGTGCTGCCTTAACAATAATATTGTATAAGGGACACATTCATTGAAGAACTGGATGGATGAACTTACTTTTACATATTTCTGCAATATTATCAATGAAGAATATCGTTAAACGAATAGATTGTAAAATGTCGTCTTTGAAACAATCGTAGCATCTAAATGGAAATATATCGGTATGACTTCATATAGGTATAGCATTAAGCATAGACGAATTTTAAATAAAATAAACTCTTCGTTCATAAAATAGACTTGTCAGAAGCTATCAACATTTAGTATAATTAGCAAAATATACAACAATTCTTCGAGAATGTGTATAAATGAAATACATATTTCGATGAGATTCCTTTTTTCATATAGGCAGTAAGTGCAATATAATACACTTACAAAGCATTATTATCATTATACTTATTCAGATAAATATTTTAATAATTTTCATTACATATCGCATTGTCGTGACAATGAACGTAATTTAATATCGTATTTATAGCAAATATTAGAAGTATTTCTTTATAACATGGAATGTAAATACATTGTCCAAAAGAAATTTGTTATCTTTTATAAAAATATAAGAACAATTCGAAACAAAGTACAAATATTCAAATATCACGGTATATACAAAATATCAACATAGAGTACATGTAAGTCTTCGTCTTAGGATTTCAAAACCTATTTATAGTGAACTACCTTCGTTAATGTTTAATGAGATTCTAAAGGAAGCATGATAAGATTGAAGAAACTGTTGGCAATGTATGGTATACGATTCGATATGTTAAATTATCGTAGTCCATCCGCACCATTGTTAGAAATTTCTTTTATAATTGGCTATGTTACTTGTATGCAATCAACAGACATACTTTTAAATTATGTGTTCTTTGATTTGTGTGTAATTTAAGTTTTTTTTTAATGGAAGCTGGATAGATAGTTTGATACTTAATTATCAAACTTTTATTCATTTAGGCAAAGAATTTAACTGTTTATACAAGAAATCTAATTGACAGTGTTTCCTTAAGAACTACTGCTATTTAAATGGAAAAATACCGTATAAAACCTTCATTAATTATCATTAACATCAAATACAAATCTTTCTTGCTGTAAAAATATATAGCAGGGATTATAGTATCGTCGAACGAAATTTAAAGGAAGTACGGTGTTTAGTTTAATATGTAAAAGTGTTTCCAGATTTATTAATAATACTTATATAGATCTTACGTCATTTTTAAAAGACGTTCAATTGGTCTATTTCAGATCTTTCTTTCCGCCGTATTGTTAACGTTTAACAAATAATAAATCAATAATACATAACAGGTTCAATGCTTGAAATACTAATCGTTTTAAGTACATTTGTTAGTTACGGTTCTCTTCACTATGTAATATCCAACATTTCTACCTTTTCTGCTTAATCTTACCGACTTTTTGTCAGTGTGAGAACGATTATTGCAAGATAGATTTGTATCGTGTAATTTGTTCCATATTACGTACATGTTAGACGAATTCACTTTGTGTGCTGTTATAACGTTTCTGAGTATGCAAGGGTCTAATTTCCTTTGTATGTAACTGAAACCAAGATGGTTTACAGGCCGGACTCTTGCTCGTTTCGCGCAGAGGCCCGTAATGTAAACATCTTCTAAATGAAGCAATGGCATTGTTAATGCTGCTTGATACAATTTATATGCAACATCTAGACTCATTACATATCCTGTACCTGATAAATAATTAGGATATAGTTTTTCCGAGTACATGTATTTTGGTGTGTACCTGATGAATAAACCGTTATCAATTTTAGAAACAGGATTCACTATTTGCAAGTATCCTGTAGTCACTTTCTACTTACCATTTGTTGTTTGGGTCTAAAATGGGTTTTGCATTGCAAATAAGACATCCTAATAATGTATCTGTAGACTGTGGTCTGGATTGCAACGTTTTCATTAACATAGGAATATTTACAAACATATCGTCGTCGGTTTTCATAAGATATTTCGCTTGTTTACAATTAAATGTTACCCATTTTAGCATCATAACGGATTTCAATGTTAAGTTGTTGTATGTATCATAAAATCTTTCTTGAATAATATCATTGTATTGTTGATTTTCGTCGGCGATTAAACTCTGTAAATTGGTAATGCTCTCAACTGGTTTTTAATTGTTTGTATTTAGGTACATTTTTAAGACATACTGGTACATACATTTAGTGTGTCATTATCACTCTGTCCCAAAAGAAAAGCTACTTTCACTGTTGAATTATACATATTTTCGAGACTGGTTTTATTAGCCCATGTGTTCCTTATCGCTGACCTAGCTTTGTGATTTGAAACAGCTGAACAAACAACTATTAGAAGATACGGCTGTGGAGAGCAAATACCGATAGGATTCAGAACTACAGTTGTGTTCTCTGGATGAATATATGTACACAGATCTCTTGACGTATTGTATGTCCATCCTGGCAGCTGTGCTGTAAAAGAACTTGTTTAAAATTTAATTCCTTTTTTAAAATGCAAAACTATTTGTATCCTATCTTTCCCTCAGCTTTTTCTAACATGCTAGAAAATTACCCATTCAATTTTAGCAATATTCAAATATTCTACAGTAGAAAAGCAGGAAAAGAGACTTCAACTAATTCTACTACTTGTTGTTTCTCTAATTTCTTTATATTCAAGGATCTATATTTATATCTACAGCGGTCACAATTGTTTATAAATCTGTTATATTTTCAAATCTTCTTATACATAAACTATACCTATTGATATATACTAATTAATAATTGCTAATCAGAAAAGTCATAGTAAAAAATGTAATCAAGGATCGATACTGGTTAGTTTTGATTGCAACAGGATTTCAAGCAATGTTAGTAAATGCATACCCAGGGAGGCTACTGAACGTGTTTCACCGACAGATACTGCAGGGGATGGAGTCTCACCTAAGCCTGAGAATGGGCTTTGGGCAGAGTGATATGCCGGTACATATAATAAACCTAATGTAGCCAAAATGACAAATCCTACTGCTAATCTTCGGACGAATGATATCTTCCCTTTGACTATTCCATTATTATTTATATTGGTGGCTGATGGTAATTCCAATGGCAACAGTCGCAATCTGTCCATCTAGGAAAAAGGAACACACACATTGTCTACCTTCAACAGATTGATTAAATGTACATTATCAATCAAGTATTTCGAACAGTTAATAAACAATTCAGATAGTGTTATCAAACTATAAATATTTTGTTATGTACACGAATATGCAATAAATCAAAATGTAGTTGTAAGTTTAAGAAGTTTAGAGAACCACAAATAGCAATAGAGAAGTTGAAGAATTGTTACAAACTAAATGAAATATTTCAAATACTTCAGCACTGTTTATTGACAGTTAAGATCATTAACATAAAGTTTATTAATTGAAAAAATAATGTAAACATCTTTATTTTACAAGCAGGTATATTAGATATTTTCCGTAAATAAATACTGTATTTAACACTGTATTTAGATAGTATTGTTTTCGTACGATAGTGTTAGTTAAAGAGTGTATTAGAAACAAATGAATTGGTTTTCTAAACAACATGAAACGTAACGCATAATGAAAGTCTAATATTATATTGATATTGTTGAATGTAGTTATTAAATGGAATCTGCTATAAACAATTTTACCTTTGAGATTCGTTAATTGCGTTACGCTGCATTTGGTAGCTCTTCATTTACTGTTCCCACGTAAGTTCGAACTTACTATTCGTGGTAAGGTCTTGTGTAATTTTGACAATACATTTTAATAATTGAGGAATTAAAAAAAAAATAAAAGGACTCCTGTTACAACTGATCCGAATGCACCTTAGTGACTTGTGCAGTCACTGGTGCTACTGATTCTACAACTGCACTCTCCTGGCGCTATTAGCGTCTTTTGTTGAGCTCATAAGGTATAGTGACGTAAATAAATACATCATTGACCGATAAAACTTTACTTCCGAAATTAGCGTCGTTAATCATTAATACAAGAATGAACAAGAGAGAAAAACCACAAGAAAAATTCGTGTATTTTATTAAAATTTTTATACTAATTATTATTACAGTATTATAATCGTTGCATTAACCATCGAATAAAATAAACGCACAAGTAATCTATCAACAGGTTTTTATTTGTTTAAAATGTGACAGCTCTGTCTATATTATACTATCCCATGGTAAAAATTACAGTAGCATGCGCCACAGAGCACATTGTGAGCATGCGGTAAAGTAGTGATGGGCATTATCAACTAAAATCAACTATCGACTAATTACTATTTAGTTACTACATATTATCGAATATTTAGTCGATAGTTTTTGGTCGACTGAAATTTCGTTTTAGTGGTTACGTCTAGATTGCGGGCTATGGTCTATGCCTACGTATAGATCTCATTTCTCTAAATATACCAGACTGTGGTGCAGAAATCTGAATTCACCATTATTTTTATAAATTTCTTACTCCATAATTTAAATTCCAAAAATACAAGGTGTGAACAAATTTTTTATTTTAATAATTACAATTATTGGCATCAAGTTCACAAGTTTTGTTCTGCATTATGAGAGTATCGTGTTGCACGAGGGTTTAGTATAGCGATTTTTTAAAAGTTTCTAATGACGTGAATGACGCAAAAGTAAAGTAATTTAAATATTGGTACGATCACGTGTTACCGTACCTACATATGTTTTGGAGTTCTGGTACGTCTCCGATAGATGTCTAGAAAATGGTTTAGAGCCATGGGCAACAGTAATTGTTAAGAGAAATCGTGTCTTTTTGTGATTTTGATTTGTTGAAATTGATTATTGTAATCTACAATTGTGAATATAATCTACAGTTGTGAAATTATTATTGACGATTGCGATAAGTCATAAAATAAGTGTTACATGACGTTACCATTGATAGGTACGTTGAGAACGATGAACAAGAAGTGAAGAATGGTTAGAATTTGTGACAGGGTTGATGTACTGACAGCTTTATAATGAATTGTTTACACGTGTAATTTTTACAACGTTTACTTTAACTTTTGGCGTACACAAATGAATATATTTCGTCGGTGAAGAAAAGGAAATCAACTAATCAATTAATTAGCAATTAATCATTAGTCATGATTAAGGCTATTCTAGTGTTCAATAACCATGGGAAACCCCGACTCTCGAAATTTTATCAGTACTTCGTAAGTATTGTACAATAACACGGGTGTATTTTGATCGTTTTAACTAATCGTAGATTCTAAAAATATGTTTGATATCTTCAGAACGAGGACATGCAGCAACAAATTATAAAGGAGACATTTCAATTAGTTTCTAAAAGGGATGACAATGTTTGTAATTTCCTGGAAGGTGGAAGTTTGATCGGTGGCTCTGATTACAAGCTGATCTATCGACATTATGCAACATTGTATTTTGTATTCTGTGTTGATAGTTCAGAATCGGAATTGGGAATTTTAGATTTGATACAAGTTTTTGTGGAGACACTGGACAAATGTTTTGAGAATGTATGCGAGCTGGATCTAATTTTTCATGTAGACAAGGTTCATTATATATTGAACGAATTGGTGATGGGTGGAATGGTCCTAGAAACCAATATGACAGAGATACTTTCGAGAATTGATGATCAAAACAAATTGGAAAAACAAGAGGTATGTAGTTCTTTGTTATCCGTTATTCGAGAGATGGATACTTGTTTGAATGTTCAAGCTTTAGTTGTATAGTTCATGAGTATTCAAAAATAACAGATTTTGTATATATAAAATAGCAGTGCACTGTGATAACTTGAACTTGACCTAGTCATTCTTGTGACAACTAATGTTTAGAAACATCCCTTAACTTTTTGGGCCCAACTTGATATTAAATTGACAATACAATGAATCATTGATAGAGCAACATTTGTAATTCATCATGCATAATTGTCTGGGCTTGAAGAAGTTAACAGCCTATAGCAGTTTATTTAATAGTTGTGCATGCTTTGGAATGTTTCGTAGAGCAGTTTCATATGGTGGTAGGACTGATTTACCTAACATGAATTTTAGGGAACTTACAAATCAGGACGATCTTGCTCACCTCGTCCGTTTGTCCTTCTGGGGCCCCCTCCCTAAGTAAATCGGCAGTAAAAAAAATCAGACCATTTTGTACACTCTCATTCCTTTTTATATAGTTTATCTGTGATCTTTCTTTATTTTTTTAATTTTTCTTACCAAGAATCTTGAAACATAAGTCTTTCGTAGCTTTACAAAACAAATACTCATAACACGCATGGTGGTGCTATCGTTTGTAAATGTCTGCTCGGATAACAGTGCCTTAATGCAAATGTATACGTCGCTATGCTCGAAAAATAAAACACGTATTGCGTAGCTACTCATTTGTCTTTACTTCTACTATTTAACTTAAGCTCAAATTCGATCCTCAAAGTTTCTCCGTTTTCCATTTTTTTCCATCCATCTGGTATGTGCAGGCAGGAATCACAGCAGCGCCAGCGCGTGCTGTTTCTGCTGTCAAGAATATGAATATACCGCAGCAGATAAAGGATATGAAGTTGCCTGACTTGCCACAGGCTATAAAAGATCTCAAATTCTGACCAGCCGTTACTTCGTTGGCCCCGAGCTGACTGGTTTCCACTACAATTTCGAGTGCAAGTGATACCACAACAAGGGTTTTCTTTCCTTCCCTACAATCGAACGAAAATGCACCAATACTGCCTACAGACTCTCCATATGTTTCTTCTCAGCAGTACCAGAATTAAATGAATGAAGATCAATTTAACTCTGAAGGCTCTGAAAAAATTATTCCCCTGACTATGAAGATGTTTCTTATGAAATTTGAAACAATATATTTATACCTGACTTTAATACAGAAGAATTGGAGTAACTGAATTAGAATCCCCAAGATATAGAAGGAAAAGGTAAAGATTTATAAATATCGAAACTACTGATATATTACGTTTATAAAAACGGTTCATCATTCCTGTACAATACTAGAAGGAAAAAAGCATAATACTAATAACATAATCCATGAAAATGCATTTTATTTGCCACGTTAAAAGCAGTATCTTTAGTATTATCTTGTTTGTGACCATCTTCCTATTTCAATGATCAAAGAATGTTAGATATCAATGTTATATTGTATCAAAAAATATATTAAATAAATATTATAATACTGCATGATCATTTTTATTTTTCAAGGATTCACTGGAATTCATTAATTAACAACTTTACAATAACAGAATTATCAAATAAACCATTATTTTCTAGATATAGCTATTTCATTCCTAACTGTTGTCCACACATATCCAGTACCTCTTTCTGTGAGTGGTGGTGGATACGGTGAATTCTTTAGTTTATAGTAATCTGATGGTGCATGCATTACAAATTCCATACACTCCAATTTACGTGGTAAGTCTTCTTCTGGACCTATAATATATGTTTCAGGACTGAATCCTTCATCTGGTGGTGGGCTAAATATGTAATAAATGCATACTATTATTTTCTTTCTTTTTAATAGCAATTGATTAATTGAAATAAATATATAGGGTGAGATTCCATTTGTATATCTATACTCATCCTATATATATACGGTATACCTTGCTGTGGTAGGCAGGAGCCAAGTAACAGCAGCACTTTTTTCACAGTACTGATCAGTGAGCAAGCCACGAATTTGGGCATAATAAATTCCTCCATCGATATCTTGCATAGAGACTATATCACCCACTTGAAAATATGTGCCTTTGTAGAAAACATAATTGCTTGTTACTGGAGTTGCTGTAGCTGTTGGTGCTTTAACTGGCTAAGAGAAAAAAAGAAAAATCCGAGTAAAGAAAGAAGGTAGAATGTAGTTATTTCTGAATGACTTAACAATTCTCAATGAACTTACAGTTTTTTTGAATAAATTTCTTCGTCCTTTCCCTTTAGGTACCACTTTGTGCGGCCCGGCAGATTTTGAGTTACAGTATCTCGTGATCCTTGTACTTCTCCTGGTAGGCCTCAACGATCCTCCCTTATCCTCGTCCTCGATTTTGGCAGTCGTACCCGTCTCGGAATTTCTCTCCTCTTCAAGGCAAGCATTGCAAAGGTTACCGGTCTCAGTTGAATGCCAAAGCGGGGTCTCCCGAGTCCCACACTTAACACACTCAGGTTTGCTGCCGAGAGGCATTGAGTTCTAATTAATTCGATCTCATTAATTATTCATTCACCGACGGTCAACCAACGAACGTTTCTTTCAATCTGCACCGCGATCTCTTGGTCGGTTCGGTTTCATTCGATCTCATTCTGACTAAAAATTTAATAGTACCAAAGAAATGTTAACGTATTTCGTGTACATACGTGGATTTCATAAAGAAAAGGGCTATGGAAATGTTCGATCAGATCGCACGAACATTCTCCACGTTTGTTGTGAACAGGCGATTGTATACAACGCTAGTTACACACGCTCGAGCAGTGCGTCCAAACTATAAAATCCCTAGCATTCGTACACAGAGACGGACATGATTTGTTTGGTTAATTGAGCGGTGATATTAAAATGAATTCGTGGTTTCGGTGATAGAATATTTATTTTGCCGGTGACACGAATAATAACGTATGGTATGCGAAAACAATTTATTTTTATTAAAATTTGATCGATTGGTCTTTCACACAGTGACAGAATAGTGTACTAAATTTATTGGTATTCAATTTAATTGAATCTTTGCGTAGAAATGTACAGTTCTTTTTTTTTTTTTTCGTTATATTGCTATTTATTTACTGTATAAAGAGGATGAGACGTTTCCTAAACCTGTAGTAAAATTGTTTTAAAATTTAAGAAACACACATTTGTTTAGGTACAACTACAAATAGTGATGATTCATGAGAGTGTGTAAATAGATATTTCTTTTATCAACATTCCCCTTCTATTGACTCGCTTCTAACCGTTTAATTTCTTTCGAAATTTCAGCTTTTCTCGCTAGTTTATCAAGTATATCTTTTTCCGGATTTTTCAATAATCCAGATTTAATCTTCTCCCCTAACGTTTCAATTTCTCTGATCTTCTTCCTTAGATTCTTTAGTCTTTTTTGTGGGTCTTGTATCGCGGTCTCAGACTGATTAACGATATTTGGTTTTGGCGTTGGGATTTGATTATTTGGTACTGGTTCAACATTGGATTGTTGTTTGTTATTTTGTTGAGACGGTTCTTTCTTCTGTTCCGGCTCAGAGATCGAGGTTTTAGCCAATTCTTCTGTTATATGTTCGGTATTTTTGTTTTTATTCTTTTTCTTTTTCTTCTTAGTCTCTGTTTTCGTCTGAGCACCGGGCACGGTTTTAGCCTTGGCTGCCTGTAGCATCTCTTGTTTAGCTTTATGCTTGGCTATGAACTCTGGGCTTGCACCTACTGGGTATGAGGGTTTATTTTTTATTTGTTTTCCTTTGCTTTCATATCTGAAAAGACAATGGTGAGGACGCTGTATAGAAACCAAATAACTTAAATACGTGTTCTTGATAAATCGTCACATACAATGGAACTTCTTCCTGTGGAATATAGCCATCTTTCACTCGTCGTGGCTTGCGCCACGTACCATCTGGACGTTGACTAGCAGGGATGAACGTTCCACCTGTGCAACAATAGACGACGATAAGAAAAAAGTAGATTGATGAATCAAAATGGGATTCAAGATATAAATATTTCTGTTACAACAGTCCCATCAAGTTACATGAAACGAAATATTTATTTGATATCGCATAAATCTGTCGATAATTCATTATGATATAAGGACAGAATAAGTATCAGAATGCGGCTTACATTTTGAGCAATATAGGTTGTTTACATCCTACAGGTTATAAATAGTTTATTCGTCGAGAGAACCGAGACTTTTTAACAGAGCGAAAAAACGGTTTTTACCTTGCTCATTTTTAACGTAAGCCGACGCCATCGTCATTCGATACGATCGTTCGCCGTGAATATTTTTTTTTTTTTATTATATTTCTTGATAATTTTTACTATCCGCGTGCCATTTTGCGATCGCGAGGACCTCAACCTATCCTGCGATCAACCTCTTTGAATCAATGAATCGATATGCTTCTTCCATTCGCTATAGGATGGCGCCACTGCATTATTATGACACTCTTATCCTTTGCATTCCAGACCAGCTATGGAAGTAGAACAATCGCCATATGGGGATTCTCTGTTACACGATCTGAAGTACCGACCTCGCAAAATAATTCGAAGATACAAGAACAATCAATCGGTTGTCTATATAAAACAGTAGCCCAGAAATTAAAAGGAAAAAAGGATCCAGAGAAAGGAAAGGAAGGACGGGAAGATCTAGAGAAGATAAGGGATGATCTAGGAAGGAAAGGAGGGGGAATATCCGGGGAAGAAAAGAGAAGGGAGAACGAGAAGGGAAGTACGAAGGAGAACAAGGAGAGAGAGCGAGAGAGAGTAGAGAAGAAGAAAGAAAAGGAAAGGAAAGACGTCCATCAGGGACCCTCTGCGACCTACATGAGTCCCCGAGAACCCACCAGGAGCCATCAAAGGATCTGTCCCTCGAGGAAAAACTCTCCCGAAGGATCCGTCGTCCCCGGCAGCTCCGGGAAGACTGAACATTATCGACAATGCACCTCTGTGTACAGTCGCGAACGATAATCGCCAACGAAAATAAACAATACTAAAATAAAAAGAGACTCTCGTACGAGGTCCATCGAATTCGGCGTATCCGCAAGCTATGGATCAGATATTGTTCACGCAAGTTGTGAGAGACGCAACGTCGAAAGATTCAGTTGGCGAACAGGTCGAAAACGCGATACGCACATGTGTCCGCGTGGTCAAAGTGGCGAGGAACAGAGGGTAATGGCAGTATAATGTATAGGTGAGACGAGAATACATCCACGGGAACGGAAGTCGAGCGCACACAATCAGGATCGGAAGTAATTCCGGTGACCGAACACACTGGGATGGCATTGTTAGCCGATCCGCTGAATAATAATTGGCGTTCGGTGCATTTACATGGTCACGATCGCGGAGCGTCAATATCTTTCCGGATGGAATGGAAACGTCACCCGGTGGCTTTGCTCCGTGATATAGCGTTCGTTCAGTATTTGCCGTGGATCTATGCCCGTGACTTCGTCGTCCCTCTCCGCGTACGTATTAACAGTAAATCGAACCGAATCCTTTCGTTTCTGTTCGCGACAGAAGCTCGCCAAGCCTCGTTTGTCCCGCGAGATCTAGAAGTCGTAGTTACCGTACACGCAGCTGCAACTTATTTCCTCTTTCGATCGAGGAAGGAACTCGTTTGGGATCGCGCAGCAATCGAAACAGTTACGCGAAACGTTTTGATAGATTCTTTCTGAAACGAGATGATTTCCTAGACAAATCGTTCCAGCGAGATCAAAGTAAGATTTCACTTATTAGGATAGTTGTTTCAGGAGTTCGATCAGAGTTCGTTTGAGAACAAAACCCGCCGAAAAGATAGTAGCGTCTGGAAAAAGATCACGATCATCGGAGTGCAACGGCGAGCCAACGGAGACGTATGTGCGGAATTCGTCGAGAAAGCGCGGAACGTGCATTCACGAGGAATTCCTTGAACGGGTCCGAAAGATTTCCGGTTGTTCGAGGAGGGAGTCTAGTCCGAATCGCGATTCGTCCCTTTAACGCGCTATTATTTTTACCGTACGCATCGCGGAACAGTAGACTGATTTTTACACACGTTTCCGCTCGTTCCGACTCGGTGAAATGCTCCGACATTAAATCGTCGGCACGAGCATCAAGGGGTTAACGAACGTTTTATATCGAACCTCGAAAGATCGATCCTCCTCTCCCGCGGGATTTATAGCGTTTCTTGTACGGCTCTCGGTCCTCCGCGACGATTCTTATTGGTCCGGGGAAATCAAATTCTACGGACGCGTTTCCGCTCGAACGGAGGACGATCCCCGAACACTTCTGTCCCTCGTTCTAGCCGGGTAGCATTGATTTTAGTCCGAGCAAATGCTCGCGGAGTCGTGCACCAACGATCCTCTCTTATGCTATATCCGTGATTCTTGTTTTCCCCAGAGGAGGATGGGCTGCTCACCTAGCGGACCTTCGTGCTCGAAGGGCGGCACACGATTAATGGCCACGAAGCTCGCTTTCACCAAGGGTCAGCTGCATAACCTGAACGCGTATTTCCGCGAGCTGGCCGTGGAGCCTCAAAACGGTGAATGCTTAACGAGTGTCTACATAAATCGTGCTCGTCGATTCGACGCGGCCTATATCGCGCACGAGAGGATCTCTGACGATCCTCCGAGAAACAACGCCGCCGAATAATTATTAAAATCTAGAAAACGAAATTAATTGCTGTGTAAAAGATTGCTCGACTATCTCTGCCGGGACAGTTTGTTCGAAGCGTACCGCCGTGCTTCGATTCCTCATCTTTTTTTACGGCTGAACGGTGAACGAGAGTGGCTATGTTACAGATTCCTCGAGCGCTACCGCGATCGAAGCTATCGTCGAGAGATTGGTTCAACGTTTGATGCTGGCCGCCGGCAATCTTGACCGGAGATTCTCGTCCGTGTTCCTCGTTTCGCTGAACGAGCCACGGAGGATGAAGGTAAGAGGTTCGGGCTTAGTCTCGAAGTTCGGGAACGAGCCGCGCAAAGGCCGGTCGCTCTTCACCCCTTTCTTTTTCTCTATGCAGCGGCTGAAGTTCGAATATTTGCTGCGCATAGACGCGCTGTCTACCCCGACCGCGAGCTCCGAGTTGGAAGTCGAAGAAGATGCGGCGGCGGGTCTGCCGGGCTTTATTCGGTTAAAGATATTCGACGCCGGGGCAAAGCCGTGGCGAGAGTACGCGGACGCTGCCGGCAGGCTACGGAGGGATCTCGTGAAAGCCAAATTAGCAAATTTATTAGCGGCGGCTATTAAACGAGGTACTTCGCGCTAGCTCGCGACGATCCACTCGCGCGGATTTCGTTCAACTATTCACGGGATTGGTGCTGTTGTACTTTTTAGACGGAGCGGAATCGACGGACGCCGGCCAGGTTTGCGGATCGCCGGGGCAAGTGGTGGATGCCGAGGTCCTCGACAAGATACTGAAGCAGCCGGACCACTGTCGGATATTTTACGGACCAGGTAACGTGTACCTGAGTTATCGGGAAACTTAAACGCCGCCGTTAATTAACGGCGATAAAAGGCGCGCGATAAATTCCAGCCGCGGATAACGCTCGAGCTTCGAAACGCCTCCTCATCTTGAGATATTACCGTGCGTTTATCTCCGCGGGCAACAAAAGCGGCCCGCTACCGGGCGAATCGTAAACAAGAACGAAATGCCTAACAGCCTTGTTATCATCCCGTCCGATTCCTCGTTTCGCGGGCAGCCCTTTCCACCCCCTTATCAACGTCAGGCTATCGGGAGAACGTTCCGCGGGTTTCTCGCGTGTCTTCGAACTTTCTTCCTCCGGACTTTCGTCGCGTCCCGTCGCCATCGGGCCCCTCGCTCTTTCTCCTATTCTCGTCTCCCCTTTCATCCCTTTTACGTTCGTCTTGTTCGCCCTCCGCTCCGTCCCCTCCCCTTTTGTATTAAATAACCGATGCGCGCGCGGAGGCAACTCGGTAATTCGATACACACCGAGTGTTCTATAAATCAGAACAGGACGCTCGGGCAAAGTTGCTTTAATAACTACTGCAGAGGATTTAGAGTAACGAGTGCCGCGAAATATGCCCAGTTTCTGTGTAACTGGATTAAAGAACGCCCCGTAAATCAACCCGAACGCTGTCTCGCGAAATAACCGGCCCGGCCCGACTAACGACGCGATTTTTAACAATCTGGCTTGCGCTGCTTAACCGTTCCGCCTAGGTTCGTTCCGTAGTTGGTTTGTCGACGTTCGAGTCGCGTTAAGAGATACAAAAGAAATCGTTTCCCGTTCGTTCGCAGCCGTTTCCGACGGACCGTCGCCGGAACCGAGGGAGCATCGAGTGGCGCTGATAGAAGACTCCGGAGGAATACTTTTGCGGATAGCGTTGGACGGGTGCAAGTCTCGCGAGGTAGAGGTGAGGCTGTTAATCGGCATAGGCCTGTCCTCTTGGCCCAGTTCGGCCGACTATCCTCGAAGAGTGCCTCTCTATCACTGCGACGCTCTTCTTCATTACACCGTCGCGCAAAGCGTAAGTGCGCCGATTCAAAGTCTGAAGATCTCTGCTTCTCCGACGCTTCTACGACTCACGGCTCTGTATTATCTTGTGTCCTCGTTTCCCTGTCACCGTTCCAGGGCATGTACGCCGTGGCCGTTGGACCGTACCCTGGTGCACGATGCGAGGACCGAGCGACTCTCTGGGGTATACGTGTTCCGGCGGCAGAGAAAATTATGAGTCAACACTATGCCGCCGACAGTGTACCCGGCCTGACGGAGTCGGTGCTCATAGAAATCTTGAACCAGCTGCGCGAGGGACTCCCTTTGAATCCTACAAAGTCGAAGGTGGGATCTACGTTCGTCCGAGATACCTAGTAATCTCGCAGCTCCTGCTCGTTGCTCTTCGACACTTTTCCTCGGGGTATATTCGTGCTGGAGCTGCGACGAATGATCACAGCAATCCGTAGAAATACGTTTAACCCCTTGCCCTACAACAACGAGTCAGGCTCGCGGTGAAGATTTCAAACAGAATTTTCTGAATATGCATGTCCTTAACTTTCTACAAATCGAAATTAAATTTTATCTAATTATTGCTCGTATGCAGCCATTGGAGAATAACCACGTCCCTGGTAGCTACAAAATTTCCTCTTCTTTTCGTCGTTTTTTGGGGGACGAAGAACATCTAGTCACTGTTACCACGAAATAAATCG
>CM052088.1:1157471-1173407 GCA_028453745.1 Agapostemon virescens
TTGTTCGGCTTCTTCTTACGGCGTTTTGACTGTTCAAGGGATGGACTATGACGCGAAATACCTCGAGCCGGTGTTGCGACCGTATCTGAGCACTCTTTTCTACAGTCTCCACGAGAACTGTTGGTACGCTGCGAGCTGGAGAAGCAAGCAGGAGACTTACAATTCCGAGATGAGTTCTTTGTCCGCGTTCTGCGAGTCGGTGCTGTCGCGGAAGACGACGCCCGCCCTGGGAATCGTGGAGTTTCTGTCGAAGGGCTGGCGCTGGGCGAAGAGCATGACAGAGATGATCGAGCGTTCCGGGAACTCTTTGAAGCTGATTCTGCTCGCCGGGGACAAGGAGTTCAGGTACAATCTGATGTTCGCCGAGAACAAGGGGCCGAGCGCGTTCTCGACGTGGAGCAAGGCCAGGAGCGTGAACACGATCGCCAGGAGAAAAAGAACGAGCTTGCAAGCCGGAGAAATCCTCGACTCTCTGTCGGAGCGGCGGGTCGCCTGCTGCGCGAGCAACGGTGAGAACGAACAACGCGATTCTTCTCGATCGAGTAATTTCGGCCGGTCCGAGCCGGGTCGATACCGAATAGGACGTAGCGTGAGAAACGAGCCGGTAGACCGACGCACGAGTAATTACAGCGGGCACGAGAGCTCCACTAAATCAGGTATTAAGATATAAACTTGGCCAAAGACTGCGGAGGAGCTTCCGCTAGCTCTCGGTTCCGTTGTGCTTGCTCGAGAACTTGTCGCGACGTAATAAGGCGCTCCGAAACGGGTGCGGGTTTGGGTTCGAGTTCGGGTTCGGGTTCGTGTTCGTGTTCGCGTTCGGATGCGAGTTTAGAGAATTAATTAGATTTGCCGGCTCCCGCTTCGACGGGAACTCGGAGGGGAAAAAAGGTTGCCAGTTTCCCGACAGTTTCGCCAATCCCCGAAAACATCGACTCTCGAAATTCCTTCCGAGGTGGATGACGGCGATAAGAGGAATTTCCGCGGTGTTGACTTCATGCTCGATTTGCTCGCACAGTTTATGCGATCCGTGATCGAGCCCGACACGCGTTAGAACGTTTAGACGATGCACGACAAATCGAGGCCACGTTCTCCTTCCGGTTTCCCTCGAATAGACGGCCTCGATCCTTGTACACGCTCGTAGAGGAACATAATTTTTCGGATTGCTAATCAAGGGGAAGAAGTCTTTCGAAAAATGGCAATGCGGGCTTGCGCCAGAGCCTCGCGAAAGTTTCTCGAAAGCAGAAATTTGCGGATGCGTCGAGGATAATCGGACTCGCGTAACAATTTTCGCGCGTGCACGTCTGAACGTTTCGCGATGACACCTGGCAACAGCGAATCCGGTACACATACCTTGGCTAATAACAGCGGGAGAAATCAATTATTTCCGGGACTGCGTAGAACGAGCACGCGTCGAGATTCCCGAGTCGGAGAGACTTGGGGAAAAAATTTCCCGTGAGATTTTTCCGATACACGCTGCAGCGAAGCTTCTGTTTCGCTCCGGTCGAAAAAAGGTTAATTACCTTCCGCGGAGGGACGCGAACGAAGGTTCCCGCTCGTAAAATCGGCCGGGCAGGATCAATCGCCGGGCACGAAGATGAGGCGTGGGCGAAGCAGGAGAGGCTTCCACTTCTGCGCGTTTTCCTTGAAGCGGAGTTCGCCGTTCGATAAAGATTTACGGGACTGTATCGCGGGAACATCGTCTCTCGTTCGAGGCTTTTGGCTCGCTCGCGACTCCCAGAGCCCCGAGACCCAACGCTATCTCGAGCTGGCCGCGTTATCGGGCCGAGAACCGGTCGACCGGTAGCCATCGAGCGAAATCCTTCCCCAGGAATAGTCCTATTGTTGCGGTATCGGTTATACGTGCCGGCAACGACTGACCGGCGTCGTTTTATTACTTCGAAAATGTCGTAAACCGGGATTGGCCGAATCGACGTCCAACTATTCCCGACGGAGGATCGTTCGGTGCAACGACGCTGTTTAACCCTTTCGCTCCTAATTCTCTTTTTGAAACGAACACATTCTGAACAGCTCCAGAATTATTATTACTAATATTTTGTAGGACTCAGTTTAACATATTAGGTAAATCGGAAAGTTCCGTCCGTTTTTTTACAAAAAGTATAGCTTTATTCATGAAAGAAAATGAAAAAGTACGTTAATCAAAATACTGTCCATCGTTAGCGATGACTTTTTCCCATCTTTCGGGCAGCAAGCGAATTCCGCGTCGAAAGAATGATTCATCTTTGGAGGTTATCCAGGCGGAGATCCATTTTTCGAGATCTTCGTACGAATTAAATCGTTCTTCAGCAAGTGCGTGTGCCATCGACCGAAACAAGTGGTAGTCAGATGGGGCACAGTTTGATGAATAAGCCGCATGTGGTAGCACTTCCCAGCGAAGTGCTTCTATCGTTTCCTTGACAATTTTTGAGACGCGAGGCCGAGCATTGTCATGCAGCAAAATCACCTTACGCTGTCTCGTTTCATATTGTGGTCGTTTTTCGTGCAATGCTCGACTCAAACGGATAATTTGTTGTCGGTAGAGATCTCCTGTGACTGTTTGACCAGTTTTTAGCAGTTCATAGTATATCACACCTTCCTGATCCCACCAAATGCAGAGTAAAGCCTTTTTTCCGTGGATATTCCGCTTTGGCGTCGATGTTGAGGGTTGGCCAGGATCACAAATGGTTTTTCGACGTTTAGGATTGTCAAAATAAATCCATTTTTCATCCCCAGTGATGAGACGATGGAGAAACCCCTTTCTTTGTTGCCTAGCAAGCAAAATTTCGCAGATGGTTTTCCGCCTTTCAATGTCTCTTGGCTTGAGTTCATATGGGACCCACTTTCCTTCCTTGTAGACCTTCCCTAAGGCTTTTAAACGGTCGGAAATGACAGATTGAGCAGAATTTAACGCTTCTGCAATTTGTTTTTGCGTTTGACATGGATCTTCATCCACCAATGTCTGCAATTCTTCGTCTTCGAATACTCGTGGCCGTCTAGAACGCTCTTTGTCCTCCAAAGAAAAATCACCATTTTTAAAACGTCGAAACCACTCTCTACATGTTTCATCGGAAACAGCATTATCGCCATAAACGTCTACAATCATTCGATGAGCTTCAGCTGCCGTTTTCTTCCAATTGAAACAAAAGACTAACACTTCGCGCAAATGACGCTTATTCGGCTGAAATTCCGACATCTTCAATGTAGAAAAAAACGAAGTTATTGATGCAAGCGTAAATTCTTGTGTACTGAGTTTTATTAACAGATGTTCAAACTAAAAAGTTAGCCTTACTTTAGAGGTTATAGTTACCCACAGTTCGAGCTACGGCTACTCGATGCTAGATGGACAGAACTTTCCGATTGACCTAATAGTTTATCGTAAACTAGAGACACGGAACTAGGAAGAATAGACGGCGTCGTTATCGAAGTTTTCGGGATTTTAGTTAAAGCCTGATTCTTGACTTTCGGATCGATCCACGTTCCCTTATCTCGCTCGTCGGTCTCAAACAACTAAGCTTACGCGTATTCGCTTATGTTTGCTCCGTTTGATCTTTTCATCCGTCTGCTTTGGTCGCATTATCTTAGCCGTTTCTTCCGGCATCGTAAATTCGCCGGTCCTCGGTGGTTCGCGCAGGTCGTGTTTCGGCCATCAGCATTTTTCAAAGACCGCGAGGGACGCGCACGTCCCTGCGGGAGCGAGAGGGTTAAGATTTCACGTTTCAAGATGTACGGGAACGCTCGGCTAACCGGGATTGCACGTGGAGCAACGGGATGGTCGCGTTAAACATTGAGGATGCGGCTACCGCGTAGCGGAGCTAAACGCGCCGCGGAAGGGATGAAGATTTACGCCGGTGTCGCGGTAGAACATCATAGATAACGGGGAGCGTAAAACTCGAGCTGGAAACGCCTCGGGCGATAGATCAACCGTGTGCGCGAGCTGCTCGAAAAGAGCGATTCGGCCGACGCGTTTTAAATCAACGTCGAGTCGCGGCGGTGACGTAGGCAAATTTCTGCTCCGCTTCCGGACACCCTTACCCGTTCCTCTTACCCGGTGTCCCGGTCCCGTTCCTGGAGGACGTTTATGCGAGTGTCGCGGTGGCAAAATCAATAACGATGTTAGGTGTTGCAGGCCACGCGGAGCTGAGGGACGCCAGCCCTTTGACGTACGTCGCGTCGATGAGCAGGCAACGGGTTCGACACCGTGGACCGGGCGACTTGGTTCTGGCCATGCTCTCCCTCGGCAAGTTCAGGGTAAGTTTTGGCTTTGGCTACTCTCCCCGATCGCCGCAACTTTCCGTCTCGCTTTGCTCGCCATTCTACTTAACGTTTCGTTACCCCTGGCCACGCGTTTCGCCCCGTGTTTTCTGCGGTTCCTCCGACAGCGGAGAGCAATCGATTTAAACGTCGACGGCCGGTCTGGGTTGCGAGGCCCGATCGAACGAACGTCGATCGAGATCCGTCCACTGTTCGAACCGAGCAAGGCCGACCGCAAGTTCAAGTTTTATCGTTAAATTCGCGTCGCGTGCGAACACCTTCGAGACAGCGAAACAAAGTTGCTCAAAGTGAAATGATGTATTCTTAAAAAGCGCGAATTCCACGGTGGACGCGTCGGAGGACTTGGAAGACCGGCTAAACGCGCGTAATGCAGCGAATATTCGGTCGTAACGGGAGCCGGAGATTTTTCCGAGGGAGGAATTTCTTGTGAAGGAAGATTAAGCGTGCCAAAGAAACAAGGCGAGACGGTGTTGGTGGCGTCGCGCGGAGGACCGCTTTGCCATGCAGATCGATTCGTTTAGCTTGTTACCTGTAGTCTCTGGTAGCTGTTCGCGAAAGCAAGGGTATCAGTTTCAAACGTCTAACGCGAATAAACTAAAGTCCGCGGCGCTCGCGAAGTTTGTCGTCGATGGCGAGAAAGAAGCGAAGCGAAGCGCATCGTTGCGAAACACGCTGGCAAGTTCGCATCGCGCAACACCGGTAGGTGCGAATCAATGGTCGCGTGGCGTTGCAGTTTCGATCATTCTCGCTCGGTATATCGTTCCGGGCCGCAGGTTTGATGGCCGATTATTTGTCAGAGTAATTTCCGCGGTGAAACTCGCATTCCCGGACGTTCGAGTCCCGGGTGTTCGTTGCTCGTCGGAGTTTCGGCTCCGCTTTCATTCCGTGTTGCAGACGACGCGACGCGCGGGGCAGCTTAATTACACACAGTTCGCGGCAGTTTCATTAGATTAGACGAGCGCAGATTTCCGACGCGCGGACGAGGACGCGGACGGGGCGCGTTTCGACCAGGCAATTCCGGCACAGTAATTCCGCAGGGTCGTCCGCCGGGAAGGGAACGGCGGAACGACGTCGAACCGACGCGACTCCAGATTCTACGACAACAATATCGATGCGACCGGCTCGAACGAGACTGCGGACGTCGCCCGACGGAGTTTCCGTATTTCTCGACGATTCGCTTCCTCCCTCGACGCGTCTCCCATCGTTCGTCCCTTCGCATAATCGGCTAGCAACCGATTCAACGGCCGCGCCGATGATCGCCGAGCCTGCACGGTCTTTATCAATTCTCCTAAAATCCTGCAGCACCTCTAAACGCCCCATCGGAACTTCCTACGGCGGACGAATCGACTCTGGAACTCGCGAGTACTCGCAAACCCGCGGATCGAACAGTCTTTAACCCTTTGCGGTCGGTGCCGCCACTGTGGCGGCATTTCAAAACTGTCGTAGAAGTCGGTGTCGCCGCTGTGGCGACATGATCACGTCTCGAAAGAGCAATCCAGAAAAACTGAGATTAACAGAATGCTAGCCATTTCGGACGTCTCACGCGTTATTTTACCATCGAGAAATATATGACAAGTAAATAGAAATCAATTTATAAATAAATAAAAATATAATAAATTATAAATTGAATTTCAAAGTTTAGTAAGAAATAAACATTCCAATTGTTCAGGATTAATTTTATATGAAAATCATTGCCGCTTAGCCATGGTAACCGGGCGTTTATTACCTACAGTTAAATTCGCCCCGACTTGCTGGTAGTCCCAGCCAAGAAATCTGCCGACCGCAAAGAGTTAATCAGGATTCGCTGAAACGATATACTCTGAATTTTCTTTAAATACGAACGTCGCTGGTAGATCGTTTCGGATACTTTACGAACGGAGCAGCGATTCTTGCGGTGCCGTTCGATTTGTTCTGCCGTCGGAGGTCGCGTTACGGACGCGAGAAACTTCGAAAAATGATTTTATTGGCCGAAGACGGGGGGACAAGTAGGAGAAATTGGAAATCGTTCGGAGCATCGCAGTATTTATTCCGCTACTTTGGGCATTTGCGTTTCCGCGAGCGATAGGATGGGAAAAGAGACGGGGCGCAGGGGGTGGGGAGGCAGAAAGAGAAAAGAGATAGAGAGAGAGTCGGATCGAAGTCGAATCTTGGCCGAGACGGTCGGGGGAACAACGAGAAAAATTCAACGAACCGTCGTTGCAACGTGTTAGCCTGGCTTTGGCGTATGCATCGGAGGGCCCATGTGCACGTGCACGTGCATGTGTATGACGGAGGAACGTTTATCTCCCGCCAGGAGACCTCTTCCTTGACAACGCGAATTAAACGTCGCTCGCACGTCTCCACCGAGAAAACCGGATCTCTCTCTCTCCCTCTCTCTCTCTGGTCCTGTGCCTGTATCGTCGTGTTTCCCCCTCGCATAAATCTCCGACGAATATAAATCGACTTTTAATCGGCTCGTAAATGAGCGTTAACGCGACGGACACGCGGGACCGTTGTTCCCGACGAATCTTCCTCGCGAGACCGTTCGATCGCGAGACGGGAACACGGTGTTGGAGACGACGCTGACAAAGTCTAGTTTTATTTTAAAAATCCGTCGCGATTCACGACGCGGCGCGTGCTCGACGAAGCCGACGCATCGGTCTACGTAGATCGACGGGTGACATTTACTCGACGGCGAATAAATTAAACTTTCGAGCAGCACCGATTTTTGTTCCAGTTTTCCAAAAAATCGGAACAAAATATTTTCGTCGACGGAGAGAAACCGACGCGGTGAAAGGCGACTATTCGGATTACCCTCGATAGAACCGCGGCACGATTAACGCAACAGGCGGCATAGAACTTTCTAGAGACGTCCGATCGACGGCGCCGATCTAAATTTCGTGGACGAGCGTTTTGAAAGCGGCGCGCCGGGTCCGCGTCTCGCTCGCGGGCATGTCCCTCGGTTTTCACGAGTTTTCGAGCGGCAGAATTGAAATCCGGTTTAATGTTTCGGGAAAGCCGGCTGCCGGGAACTGCGAAGCGAAACCTCGGTTTATGGGAGAGATCGTAAAATCGGGTTGCCGCGCGCTGCTTCAAAGTATCGCGTCGCTGCAACAACCGGCGAGAAGACCGTTGCCGTGCCAGCCGGCCATCGCAGCGATGGGAACGATACCCTCGCAAACGGCCTCTCTGTACTTTTCTTTTTTTCTCCGTTTCGTTGTTCGTTCGGGAGGGTTGGAAAACGCGTTTCCGCACAGCAGGCCACCGACGTTGCGGGGTGGGAGAAACGCGCGAACCCCGCACCTCCGGGTTTGCGAATTCGCTCGCTTCTCTTTCTGCCGATACGACCGGCAGGGTCCTGTTTCTCGCGTATCGCTCCCACGAGTCGTTCGATGAGCCGCGGCGGGCCAATCCTTTCGCAAAGGATATATCCTGTTTCGGTAAACGGCTCCCGTAGCTTGCGGGAAACACTGGGAACCTCTCCGATTCGCACGGTTTCGATCACCTTTCCATCACCGCTCGAATCGCCGTAACATCGGGACGGTATCTCGCGCTAACCGTTTTCTCCGTTCGATCGAATATCTGGAAGCGGTATCGCTTCTCGATTCCCGTCCGTCCTATTTCGAATCGAGAGCCACGGTAGCTTCGACCGCGGTCGGACCTCTGTGGGAAACGTTACGAGACCTCCCGTGATCGACGGCCAGTCTAGCTTTACAAATTTCAAAATCTCTGGCACACTCTTATCTCCGTCGCACCGACGAAACGAGGATGGAGGATATTGCGGCGAAACGCGATGGAGAAGTTTCGGACGAGACCGGTGTTCCAGGGATAGAGGTTTCTCCGTCGCGCATCGATCCATCAATCCGGCGATTTAATACGGGTTCGACAGTCTAATTTTCTTGGAGATTCCCCGTGGAGGATCTCCGGGTACCCGGTACGTCGATTAACCCGCCGGATAATTAGACGGAAGCCGCTCTCCGGTCTCGGGCCCGAAACGGACGGACGGACGGAGTCATGCAAACGATGGGACACGATCCTGCACTTACGGGGACCGAAACTTTTTTACGACCCGTTAAGAATACCGCCCTCCCGTTCGCTCGAATTTCCGGGTTCGGTCGGTTCGACGCAGGGTCTTCGAGATCGCGGGGATTTTCCTGGAGTTTTGCGAGTCTCCGGGGGATCTTAAACGTATCAGCGTTCGAGGGAGGGTCTGGCTCGGTCGTAATAGGTGTCAGCGAGTTCGCGCAGGCCGAGAGGACCTTAACCGATCCTCGAATGTAAAGCGTTTCTTCCCGCTTCGTAACGATCGCCGGGAACCAAGCTCGATACTCCTCGAACACGCCCCCGTCCGACTTCTTTTTTTCCGAAAGGCGCGGCCGAGTTCGATATTTGAACCGGTGTTTCACCGATAAAACATTCGAACAATTCGGCGAGTGCTTCCGCTTCAAAAGCGACCAGATCTACGGGCGCACGGCGAAGAAACTTCCGACGGCGATCGATAAAACTCTGCCGTGCCGAATCGGCTGCTGTTCGAATGGAATTCTCTTATAGAGGCGGTCGCTACTTACCCGATTAACGTTCCCATCGGTCCAGACGTCGACGTTGCGTACTATTCTCCTCGTCGAAATAAATGGCAGTCGCTTCTTCTTTCCCCGCCCGAGACCCACGGGGCGCTCCAAACTTCTGCTAATTTTTCACTGGGTCAATGCCTTCCACCAATTTTTCGTTTATCCTCGCGTCGGATTCGAGCCAGGGAAAACCGGTCTAATTCGAACTAACGCTCGAACCGACGATTCGTTTAACGACGAATTCGACCATCGACGCGCGGCGTTCGGAAACCGAACGGACGCGGGGAAAGTTTCGGGGCTTGAAATAAACGCGGCGGAACGGCGCTTTGCGATAGGTGCTCTTTGAGTCAATTTTAGAATGCGTTCCCGCAGCAATTTTTCCGTGTTCGAGGCCTCGAATTCGCGGCGGCCGATAGCGCTTTGCGATGGATGCTCTTTGAATCGATCGCGGAACGCGTTCCCGTAGGAATTTTGCGAACGTGCCGGAGCTCGAAACGAAAGAGGAAGATTCGGGTCGGTCTTCTCCAGCTATTCTCGAGGAATCGAGGATGGTTGAAAGGGTCGTGGAACGTCCCGCGAACCCGCCGTTTCCTTTGCTGTACGAAGTTAATTTCGATCGGTCGCAATTACGCCCGCGGAATCGTCGCGTTTCTTTCCGGATGGAACAGCAGCGGCTTCGGAGAATCTTTCTGGGAGCGAGTTTCGCCATCCAGCAGGGACAATCGAACTCGCGCAGAGGATGGAGCACGGCGCAGCGGTATTTTCCGCTTTGTTTATCCGCGACGATGGCTGCCGTAGCGCCCGGGGCCGCGCTCTTCGACTAATTTCCGGTTGCGCGTGCTTCCGTCATTTGGAGTATCGTTCCGACGAGAGTTCCTCCCGAGCGAGAGGGACGGATATGTTTTTTCTTCGCTGGAGGCCGGAAAGAGAAGGGAACGATGCCGGCGCGACGACGATCCATCGGTTTTCGCGTCTACGATCGAATTCCCCGGGCCGCGCGGAGTTATTCGGCACGCTTTCGTTCGGATAAGGCAATAACCTCGTTTAAAAAGTAGCTGGCCCACAATGGCGCCTCGGCACGGTCCGTATCGAAGCCGTCGACGCCGAGCATCGGTGGATCCCGTCGATGAAATTATATCCCCGGGGCGCGAACGATTTTTCTCGATATCCTTCGACGATTCCCTACGCGTCCCGTCGCCCCGATCTCCCCTCGGTCCTCGGAATCGCTCGATAGCCGGGCCACGAAACTGTCTCTCGAAGCGCGGAATAAAAAGGAGTCCCGTCTCGCGTCTCCCGTTCGCTCCGCTGTGGATGCGCGTATCTACACGCGCGAGGACGCCTGTGTCCCGGCCGTATGTATGTATGTACGTATCTCCGGAGCCACCGAAGGCGAATAAAAAGGGAAAAAGTGGACACGTATTTACTTTCCCGAAGCGCCCTCGCGAGCTATACCAGCCAGCCGAGTAGCTCTTGGCTCCTGCTCCTCGTCTCCGGCCTCCGTGTGCCAACTAACTTTCTACTTAAAGAGCGACAGCCCGAGAGTCGGGGCCCCCTTATGCTTATGGAAAATGCGTTTCGCGCTTCGGAACTAAGTTTAATCCCTCGTCTCTGCCGTCGAACCAGTCCCGCGACTCCGAATCCTCCCTTACTCTCTCTTCCGCAACCACTTTTTAATCGAACTCTCAAAAATCGGCCGTCTCTCTTCCTCCTTCTCGACGAACCGAAATGTTTCTTCTTATCGGAAATTTGTTTTGCTTTCAGATTTTGCAGGAAGCGGCGACGCTTCTTCCCCGAGAACAGCAGCTGGTCGTGCTGGACCTGGTGCATCGAACTACCAGAGAGTCTGCTCGTTCGAGGAAGACCGCCAGCTGCAGTTTCGACGCGTCCGGATCGACGAGACAAGTCTACAGACCCAGGCACGCGTTCCTCCGCGGAACCAACGTTTCCGCTTTCGCCGAGTACTTCCCTCCCGTTCGTTCTCGCCTTTGCGATTAACCTAAGCTACTTTCTTTGGTTCCAGAGTCGAACCGGATCTCGTGGATTCGTCGGTTCGATTATCGCCCGGCGTTCGCGAGCAACGCATCGTTCTCGAGCACCAGAAACAACTCGAGAGGGAAATGCAAGAGATGCACGACACTCTGCGTCGCAACGCGCTGACGAGACACCGCGCTTCCGCCTGGGACTCCAACTCGGTCTCATCCTGGAGCTCTTCGATCGATTCGTTTGCCGGCACGATAACGCTTCGGAGATATCGCGCGCCTATATGGGACGTACTGAAAGGTTCTCCGCTCGTAATTTCGTTGGAATTCAACGGCCACGGTTTCGCTCGTTATCCGTCGCGAAAGATCAGAGAATTCTCGAACGTCGGTGTTCCGTTGGAAAACGGAAGCGCCTCTCTTAATTTTTGCTTCGGTATCGTTGGTCTGGCCAGCATCCGGTACGACCGCGCACGCCCGAGGGTTCTCCGCTCGTAATTTCGCTCTAATTCCGCAGCTCGCGTGCTCGCTGAAACGATATGGCCTCGATCGGTTTTCGCGAAGTCAATTATTTTATTCCGCTCGACGTGCCGCCGCATTATTTGCGATCCGCCCCGGCTCGAGTGCCTCGGCCGATACGCTTTCTATTCCCGCGCGCAGAGACTCGCGAACGCGCGGGGCCTCTCGTTTTTTCGCGGACGAGAGAGTCCAGGGAAGAGGGGACCGGACAGCGCAAACAATACGGCCAATTCATTTTCCAATTTCAGGGAATTCGCAAGCACGGGGGGCCGGCAGCGGCGGACACGTCGATCGCGGCGTCATCGAGAGGAACAAATCCGAGGAGATGATCAGCCGAGAGGAGTCGCCAACTTGGAACACGCTGAACGCCCGACGGCTGCAAGACGACTCCAAGAACGGAGACGAATTGCCGTCTTGGGACGCGCTCGAGGCGACGCTGAATAGAAGACTGTGTAATTACGGCAACGCCCTCGCGCAGTCCTCGCGGATGGACGAGCAGCGTATCGGGCCACAGCCAGAATGATTGTTTCCTCGGAAAAATGAAGGTTCTATCTCGAGGCGGGTCCACGTGAAAAACGACTTCGCGCTCGCTGAAACCGTCTGGCCGGTTTTCGACGACCCGATGGCGCTGGACGTTTCCCTTGGAAGATTTTTACAAGCCCCCGAAAGAAATGTACAGGCTCGTCCCGTAGGTAGTCTTTTCCCTTACTTCCCAGCGAACGAGTCGACAAACCCATTAATTAAATCGACAAGATTCTTGTAAACGCATCAGCCAATCGCGTGTTTATTTCAAGCGAGACTTGAACAATCTGCGGCTTTGTAAACGAGTTATGATCGAACAATGCGCTCGAACGAGAGCGTTCGACTGTCCGAATTTATTTTACTACGCGACGATAATAATTTTAAGAAAAACACTGTTGATTCTTATTTCGGAATGTCTAAAGAATAATCACTAATTTTTCAGATCCGAAATAATAAAGAATTTGGTATGCACGACATCTGACGCGTACCATATGCAATTTTTCTACGACACGTACTGTGAAGATAAACAATAAGTAAAAGACGCGAAGTGCAAGAGGATAAAGAAGGCGAAATCGAAAAGCCTGGAGGAGGTGCGGGGCCGTTTGCGGAACTGTGTCGAGAACGGGAACGAGATCCCAATATCGTTCGAGCAGTCTTACGCCCTGAAGAAAACTCCGTAGCTACCTTCTCCCACCCCGCATACAGCCTGCTCCCACCCCGGCCTCTCGCGTAGCAGGGTCGTTTCGGCCGATCGAAAAGTCTTATGCCTGAGCAAAACCGTGAATTTACCCGAGAGAACAATGGCATGCCTACCTGCTGACGTAGGGCCTCTACGTCATCCCGGGACTTCTCGCCACGACGAGTCGTGGAGCTTTTTTACGACCCGTTGTCCCCACTTTGCGGGCCCGCGCGATTAAAGGAAGGGGATAGAATCGTTGTCGATACAACAGCGACCGGCTCGCCCGACGTTGGTGTTGTTATTGAAATTCTCATAGCTCCATGCGATATTTACTGTAGCGTCTCGAGAATGAAATTAGAGAACGTCGAGCGCGGAGAATTTCCAACACTTGTGATTAATGCGATTATCTATTATTAAATTAGTTTTGCGAATCGTTCGTTGAATTCTGTTCGCACACAGAATTATTGAAATTTAAATATCGTTTACGTATTTCGACGGGGTTACTTATTGTTTATCTTCACAGTACAATTATCGTCACAGAAAATTAAAACGGCTGACACGGCTAAATTCTTTATTATTTCGGATCTGAAAAATTAGTGATTATTCTTTAGACATTCCGAAATAAGAATCAACAGCGTTTTTCTTAAAATTATTATCGTCGCGTAGTAAAACAAATTCGGAAAGTTCGCGCTTTCTGACTTCTACTCGTGCCTGCTCGCTTCGCTCTCATTGGCCAGTCATTTTTTGACCATAACTCGTTAACAAAGCCGCAGATTGAATTTTCGTTAAGGAAAAGGTTGCTTCAAATGATCTCAGGAACCCCTCATTTCCTGCTGTCAAATTACTTTTGGGACACTCTGTATAATACTTAGGAGGAAGCCCTGGAACAGTTGGAACAGCGCCTTAAATTTTCATTTGCGCGGCGGAAAGCGGCGATTACGTTCGTTCAGGCTGGCACCGGTTTCCGTTCCGTCCACTGGCTAATTAATGGGGACCACGGGCCGCTCGGAATTCAGGCGGGGTTAGCGTCGACTGATTCGAGCAAATTCGACCGAAAGGAAAATTCCTTGGCCCGAGGTTTTCGCTCGGAACGAGTCCGCGCGCCTCGTGCCGTACCGCGCAGCGCCTTGCTCTCATCAATCTTCACCACCTAAGGCTACTCCGTGACCGTACATTTTTATTAAGGTTCTCCGGCACGGCCAAGGCAAGATTTCTCCTCCGAGAAGCCTTCCTGTGTACACCAAGTCTTCCCTCGCTTTCCACGGGAAAGTCTCTCTTTCTCGGCCACCTTAAATTGCGAAAAGATGTAAGGTTACTTTATCGAGGCAAGATTATTCGATTCCGGTGGCCTTCTCGGGACGCGGAATATAAAATAACGCTTCTCACCGTTCGGCACGAGCTTTTCACCGCTCAGGGAGGAAAAGAGAAAGTGTTCGGCCATCGGAAGCCCCAGCGAACGGCTAGCTAACCCGTTAAGGGCTGGCGCGGAGTCGACGCAACGTTTCGTTTGCAATTTCGTCCAGTCGATACGGATTATCGAATTTCATTTATCGACATCGCCGTCGCTGTTTACACCCCGGGCAGGGTCCGCGGGAATCGAAAAACCTCGTGCAAAGAACGGACACATGCTCGAGGGTATAAATTACATTAGCACCCGTACGTCGCGCAAAAGGTGCGCGTTTCTCTTTGGAGCTTCTTGCCAAAGAACGCGTTTTCCTTTGCCTCGAAAGTTACATGGCCGCGCGAGGGGTCCGTTCAGTGGGTCAAGTTCGCGGAGCGGCGCTTAAACTAAATCCGCTCGGAGGGTCGGTCGGCGTGTATTAACTCGCCTATCGGGCCGAGGTTAGTCGATAAATTTCTATAGTCCGAACAGCGGTGAGACGAAAATCGCGGCTCGAAAACACGAGTCTCGATTATTCCCGACAGCCGCCGAGCTCGCGGCTCGAATTTTCCGATTGGGAAAGGACACGGCTCGGCGACGGTGGATTACCGATCCGCCGGGACGTCGAACCAGCGCGAGGAACCCGCGCGTAAATTGGAAGCAGAAGCGGCTACTCGGCGTGGACGCGATTCGATTAAACGAATTTAAAAATGGCGCAAGTTTACCGACCGGCCCGGTAATTGCCAATTAAAGTCACCCGAAATGAGCAACATTGTCCGAGCTCCGTCGAGGCGAGTCGTCGAGCCTCGCGCGGACTCCTCGTCGCCGGAAAAGGGATCCTCGAACGCGTTTCGTCGGCTTCCCATTTATTCGTCTGTCTTTCCGATTCGCGCGTGAACGCGTCGCCGTTAAACTGCGAGAGCTAGTCGCCGCGCCGAGGTGGGACCGATTCCGGTCACGTCGCCTCTTCGGACGCGCGAGCGCTCTTGGCTCTGTTAAGTCGGTGTTAGTCCCCGTTTTAATCCTCTGCCTTCTGCCCGTCCCTCGAAACTTTATCCGCAACCTCTCTTCTTATTTTCTGCCACCTTCGACGTCCTCTTCCGCGATCCTCCGGTCCGGACGCGGGCAGCGAGCGCCGTTCGCCACGGGAGAAGCTTTACCGTCGACGAAAGTGCGTCCGAGAGGAGGATGCTCCCGATCTCGCGAGTTCTACATCGACGAAAGACCATCCATCTTCCTCTTCTATCCGGGATAATGTCCTACCAGGCGAGTTATTGCCATGACCGGTCCAAAACGAAACTGCTCTCGGAATCTTTTCAAAGTCCTTACGGAAGGTAATTTATCTTGCTTTCTTGCAGAGGCAAAGATAAATCCTGGCCAAGCGTTTGTATAGAAACAATAACGGTTACCGGGAAATTTCGGGGACATCGATCGGATTCAATTAGGAAATTGTTCGTCTTTAACACTTTGTCGACCGGAAGCCTATTAACACTTTGACTGCCATGTTGGTCATGTATGACCGGTCGCGATTTCTGCTATGAAACTAGCGATCGTAACATCTGAACTTCTTACAATTGTAGAAATTGAATGAAAATTGACTGTTGAATATAACCGCTGATTAGAACATACTTTGAAATAGAAAGTGCCCCGTTGAACAATTCAACATTTTTATTAGAACGTCAATAAAGAAAATATTAGAAGAAATGTTGCATCTAACGGTGCACTGATAACATAAGCAGTCAACGTGTTAATAGGCTTTTCAATATTCGCGCTGTATCAAAATGAAGCTTAGAATTCTATTTTTCCATTCCAATTTGTAGCAACATTATTAGACAATATTATTGGGGATGCATTGCTGATCCGCAATAAAAATTGCTGTCAGCCTTGAAGGACCCATTAAAAAATTTTCAGTCATGGATCATGGGCCTTACAAAAATTCTGAAGCCTATTAACAGGCTTTTCCATATTAGCGCTGTATCAAAATGAAGCTTAGAATTCTATTTTTACATTCCAATTTGTAACAACATTATTGGATGATGTTAC
>CM052088.1:1173417-1197922 GCA_028453745.1 Agapostemon virescens
TGGGGATGCATTGCTGATCCGCAATAAAAATTGCTGTCAGCCTTGGAGGACCCATTAAAAAGTTTTCAGTCATGGATCATGGGCCTTACAAAAATTCTGAAGCCTATTAACAAGCTTTTCCATATTAGCGCTGTATCAAAATGAAGCTTAAAATTCTATTCTTACATTCCAATTTGTAACAAGATTATTAGACAATATTATTGGGGATGCATTGCTGATCCGCAATAAAAATTGCTGTCAGCCTTGGAGGACCCATTAAAAAGTTTTCAGTCATGGATCATAGGCCTTACAAAAATTCCGAAATAATCGCCGGTCGATAAAATGTTAAGAGACCCAACCTACCCTTAAACGGGCACGATTCGGATCTGGCTTTTGCGAAATCACGACGTTTTCGGATGCCGAGATGCAAAAATGACTATTCGAAAGTTAACAGGGATCCAATTAATTCTGCATGCGTGGATCGGGCCGAGTAGGCGTGGCCTGGTAGCTCGTAGGTTCCCGAGACCCGAATCACTGCCCCGTAGAGCAATCTGCAGCGAAGACACTATCCTGGTGGTGCCTTGATCTCTGCGCGGTACACAGGCTCGGGCTTACAAAGGACACTCGCGGTTCCTTCCGCCTGCCTTGCAATCAGTCGATCGATCAATTAGAGCGCGCGGGAACGAAACAAAGGAGCGGTTGGTGGATTCGTCTGGAGTCTGACGACCCGGAAGTTCTCGCCAATAACAGTGGAAACAGCAGCCGTAAAAGCCTCGAGACTTTGATTCGCGCGGAGGAGGATGTTCCACGGTAGGAACACCGAAAGCGGAGGAAGGAGGCGAAGGACAAAGGGACGGGGAGAGGAAAAATGGACGCGGCGTAGCCGTCCTCGAAGTCCTCGTCGTCCTCGTCGTCCTCGCCGTCGTCGTCGTCGTCGTCGTCGTCGTCGTCGTCAACGTCGTGGTAGTAGTAGTAGTCCTGGAGAGAAGTAAGTAGGGAGGGACGAGGGGGGTAGCGTTCGGTTGGCCGGGCTGCTTCCGTGTATTCCGGGGGTGGTTTTGGTGCGCGCGCGCACCGGGGTTGCGCCGTGGTTTCATCTCAGTTTCGCAGCCTCCCTTCCGCGGTCCGCATCAGCTCTGGCTCTCGCCGCTGACACAGAGGTGTGTCGTTTTATCCGCGTTTCTCTCGCCGTGTTACCGCGTCACCGACACCCCGTTCCGTCGATAATCCATCGTCGAACCGGCCGTAGAACGTTTCTACGAGGTGGGCGCAATCCTCTGCGAGGTGTTTCGGCCCCGCCGAAAGCGGAGAGCATCGTCGGGCGACGATCGCGAGACAAGTGGTAACACCGTCGTCCTCGACGTGCAACTTCCGCGCGCGTCTCCCGTCAACGCCACGTCTATCTCTACCGACTCTGTCTCTCGTTCTCTATCGGAGTATGTTAACGTGCGACGGATGATCCATCGAGAATCGGCAGGACAATGGTGTGCGATGCGGAGCCTCCCACGCGCGTAACTTGGTAAGAATGCATCGGTTTTTGCGACGCAACGTGTACCGATCGAGCTCCGACTCGTCGATACGATTCGACGGGGCTGGAGGATTTTTCGACGGGCTCGCCGTCGATTATTCTCGGCGATACGCGCGGCGAACGTCGACCGCGGGGGAGTACCTAGAGCGTCGTCGATCGTTCCCTCGGGGGACGGAACCCTTAATTCCCGAGTTCCAGCCGGCGGTCGGGTCTCCCAAAGCCCCCTTTGACCGGCCTGATCTCGTCGTTACGCGTAATGTAACTTAATCGTTGGGAAATCGGTCGCTTCGACGGTTCCCGATTGAAAGCGGAGAACCGACGACGGTCACGGGCCAAGACGCGCTCGACGCACAGAGGGTGCAACGGCGAGGGGCGGCCGGAGAACGTATTGCACATGCAAATTGCGTCAAACTTGCACTCGCGAAATGATTTCACGAGTTTCGAACGAGTTCTCTCGCAGTCCCGGGAAACCTGCTTTGCTATTCAGTGGCTGGTTCTTTTTCTCTCGTTGCCCGGGGAAACTTTCATTGTACCTCTGTCTCTGGCCGGCGCTCGTTGCGGCTACATCCGGCCTTGTACAACGATTAATTTCTCGCCTCCCCTCCCACCGTGCTCGTCGACGGACGGCCAGCCATCGAGATCGGTCGGGCAGAATGTACTTTTGATAAAGGAGGCTGGCCTCCGCTCGCGCGGATCGTTTATAACAGCCGGTGGACGCGCTCGAAACACGAACGAACCGTGTTTCCTCTATTTTTCCGCGCGCCGCGGTCATTTATTAAACGGACGCCGATATTGACGCGGTTGAATTATAGCCTCCCCCTCGCTCCGGCCTTTCGCGAACCTTTCCAGATGCATCCGCCGATTCGTCTCGCCGCCGACACGGTCCGTCCCGTGGATCTTCTCGGCCTAGGAATACCCGACGGAACCCCGCCGTGTCCGGACTTCGTTTTCGCGAGATCCGAATAATGCCTCCGTTGACGGCTCGTCGTTGACGGCTCGTCGTTTTCGCGATAAATCGGCTCCGACGGTTTTCCAGCCAAATTCCTCGACCGCGACGACGCACTGTCGCGATAACGAGAGAAAAAGAACGAGCTGGAGAGTCCCTCGACGAAAGCCGCTCCACGATCGAGCGAGAAATTCCGAAAGATCGAGCAGGATGGAATCTTTCCGCGGAACGGGAGACGTCGCGGAAAATACGCTGTTCGGAGATACCGACGGGACTGCGGGTAATAATAATAAATGGACTCGGAGCACGGAGTGCACCGAATTCAATCCGACAATAGCTCGAAGAAAGGAACCGGTTAAGAGGAGAAGCTCGAGGTGAACTGAAGGAGGTGCATTATATTTAAAGAGGGTGCACCGTACGAAATATTGGATGGAGCGGGATCGTAGCGGGTGGATGCGGGTCTAGAATGCTCGACGGAGTGCTCGAGACCGGCGGATGGAAGAATCTTGTAGAATCGGAGAAAACAGCGGTCTGTCCGTGACCGATGCGACTTCGTTTCGCAGCGATCTCGCGGCAAGAGAAAAAGAGAGAGAAAGAGAGCGAGCAAGAGAAAGAGAGAGAGAGAGAGAGAGCAGGTTCTGGAGCGAGGAAGCGAACTTAACAAGGTATCGTAGGGACGATCGGTATCGAGACAACCGTATTTTCCGGCTAATTGAGCCGAGGCAAAGCGAATTTCCATTAAACGATGCATCGACGGACCGTCCACTCGTTTCAAATAATCAGCAGTACCGGCTGATTGTCAACCGTTCGCCCTCCGCGTCTGCTCGATCAGCGTGCACTCGCAATTACTGGATGGCCGATGGGAGAGACACGATCGAGCCCGCGTGCAGCTCGCCCCGTCGCCAACGGCATCGTCCTCGTCCTCGTCCTCGTCCTCGTCCTCGTCGTCGTCGTCGTCGTCGTCGTCGACACGCGAATCGAACGACGTTTCCGTCGAAAGTAGAACGGCAGCAGGCGAACGAAGGCGCGCAATTTAATAAGCGAATAATTTGTCCGCTTCTGTGGAGCCCCCGTCGAAGTTCGTCGACGGGTAGACGGGCGGGTTGCGCGGCAGCGTTCGCGAGTCGGCATCGAAAATAGACAGGAATGCATATATCAGGCGGCGGCGTTCCTTTGACGAATTACCGTTCACGGCCGCGCGCAGTTAACTTGATTTCTCTTCCGAGGAAAAGTCCGCGTTTTACGGGGCCCGGCCAGCCAACTCCGCCGCGAAAACGCTCCGCGTTCCGCAGTTCAGTTCCGCGCATCGCTTAATGACTCCGGCCATTCCACTTCTTCGTTCTTTTTCCTCCGCGGTTCTTTCTCCCTTTTTTTTTTTTTAATTGCTTCAGCATTTTCCCCGTGTTCCGACTCGCCCGGACCGGTGAGCTCGTCCGACGATTCAGCCAACCGCGCTTTTTAGCCCGACTTGGTCGAACCAACGACGCCGGGGCTCCTCGTACCCCCTGGCCGCCCTCTCCGACAACGCGTCTACGCGATCCTTTCGAATTTCTATTCGGAACGGCCAATGCCCGGTCCGAACGATCATAATTCTCTCGGTGGCTTTCGCGTTCGATACTTAGTGGCGGTTTTTCATGTTCTTCTCTGAAAAGACCCTTTTACGCGCGATCGATATCTCCACGGCTCGAATGCTCGGGTGAAATTGAAAGGATAAGACGTAGAATCGCTGCAGCTGCCAGAGGAAGAGCCTCGATCGATGCCACGGTCGCGAAGGGGCTGATTCTACGCGGGAAAATACGCCGAGATATTGTTCGTTCGACGTTTCGTTCCCGAGCGAGCGTAGTTTGCAAATTAGCCTATCTTTAGGGGCACTCGGGGCTTCGCGCGAAGGGGAAACGGTCGGTCGTGCTCAGACATTCCTGTGGAACCCTGGCCAACGCCACGCGTGTCGCGCGGATGTGGATGCTAGGTTATTTCAACAACCATACCTTCGATAAACGAATGTTGTTGTACGCTGTGCGTTTGCTTCGGCGTTGGGGAATCGATTCGCTCGATTCTACAGTATTTTCGGTCGCGCGTTTGCCGAACTCGATTGTTCTTTCGGAGTTCTTTGGAAACATAGAACCACTCCGAAGCGAGTAGTCGTTTTCTATTCCTTTTAGGCGTATTTCCCGTCGCGAGTATCGCAAAAGCGAAAATAGGTGAGCGTTCGCGGGTCAACGGTACGCAGGGGGTTGATGAAATACGGGTAGCAGTTCTTTAAAATTAGTCGAACACGCCAACGCGAGGTTTGCGCCAAGAGGGGACGGTAGGTCGTGCTCGAAGGCGTCGCCTACGCTTTCGTTCGACGCGACGCGTGTTACACGAATACGCAAACTTGATTTCTGCGGGAAACGCGCCGCGGGCGGACAAATTTCCTTGCGTATTCCTTGTTTATCTTCGCGCAGGGAACCGATTGGTTCCGAGTCGCTTTCCAACGTGCTTTCGATCGCTCTGAACGTTTCTCGAGAACCTTGGAACTACCAGGAGTCGTCGTCCATTCTGAAAACGTAGAAATAGTCGAACCTTCCAAGGATAATTGAACTCAAGGATCAAAGGAAATAAGACTAGCATTTTGTCTATAGGACGAGGCGTCCCCGTGATTTCCTTTTGATTTGTTTTCGATGGTCCAGGATCTCGCGAGCACCCAGTATAATTACACGAAGAGGCGACAGGGTCTCGCACCGCGACAGAGCTCGGTAAACAGTCTGATCGATTGATCGGTGTCCGTGCGACGACGCGTCCGCTTTTATTTATAACACTGACCCGTGGAAAGTTAGAAAACTGGTCGCTCGCGGCTCTCGTGCCAATATCCCCGGGTCTAATGACTCTTTGAAATGAAATTTTCCGGCGAGGCACGGACGAACGTTTGTCTTTGTCCAGCCGAGGGGAGCGCGTACGGATCGGCGAATACGGTTCGCAGACGACCACGCGCGCCATAAATTTCCGCGGCGCCGATCGTCGTCGTCGTCGTCGTCGTCGTCGTCTCGATTCGCTAACGGATCCCGAGTTCGACGAGGTATCTCGATAAATGTTCGCGTGCTAATGGAAGTCGGCACGGCCCGGCTCGGCGCGTGCTCGGCGCACGCGTCGCGATTACCTTTGAATATTTCAGCCATTCGTTTGCCGGCCGAAACGGTTGACCCGAATTGCGAGCACGGCGACGAGAGCCACGTTCGCGAAACAAATCGGGGCCCGACGAGCCGCGCTCGACCATGCGCGAACCTAACGCGATAAGTCCAGATCCGATCTCCGTTCGCGAATCGTTTAATTAAGCCTGAAATATCGAAATCCAAATCGAACATCCGGCCCGCGGATTTTCGGTATTTTTCACAAAATCGGTCAGTCGAATTTAATTTTACCGGTACATTGTCCTCAGCCTGTCGCGATTGTAAAGAGACATTCGTTTCCGTAATCGACGCAGACGATTCGAGACGGAAGATCCGTCGTCCTCCGGTTCGCGCATCGTTTTCGCTGATGTCGAAAGAGGGAAAGACGAACGGGAGGATAAGAGCTTTCGCGAATCGTTTAATTAAGCCTGAAATATCGAAATCCAAATCGAACATCGTGGATGTTAGGTATTTTTCACAAAATCGGTCAGTCGAATTTAATTTTACCGGTACATTATTTTCAGCCTGTCGCGATTTATGAGATATTCGTTTCCGTAACCGACGCAGACGATTCGAGACGGAAGATCCGTCGTCCTCCGGTCCGCGGATCGTTTTCGCCGATGTCGGAAGAGGGGAAGGCGAACGGGAGGATAAGAGCTTTCGCGAATCGTTTAATTAAGCCTGAAATATCGAAATCCAAATCGAACATCGTGGATGTTAGGTATTTTTCACAAAATCGGTCAGTCGAATTTAATTTAACCAGTACATTGTTCTCAGCCTGTCGCGATTTATATGAGATATTCGTTTCCATAATCGACGCAGAGGATTCAAGACGGAAGATTCGTCGTCCTCCGGTTCGCGCATCGTTTTCGCTGATGTCGAAAGAGGGAAAGACGAACGGGAGGATAAGAGCTTTCGCGAATCGTTTAATTAAGCCTGAAATATCGAAATCCAAAGCGAACATCGTGGATGTTAGGTATTTTTCACAAAATCGGTCAGTCGAATTTAATTTAACCAGTACATTGTTTTCAGCCTGTCGCGATTATAAAGAGACATTCGTTTCCATAATCGACGCAGACGATTCGAGACGGAAGATCCGTCATCCTCCGGTCCGCGGATCGTTTTCGCCGATGTCGGAAGAGGGGAAGGCGAACGGGAGGATAAGAGCTTTCGCGAAATGCAGCGAGGAGCGTGTACGATCGGATAGAAAATCGCGTCCGAAGGCACGGTCGGATTCGCGTTGGAATTTATCGGCGTCCGACGAACTCCGCCGCTTTGACGGTCCTCCGAACGCGACCCGCGCGGTAATGGAACAAAATGGGACAACTACCGCGCCAATAATAATAATGGCTTTGCGCGTCGGGTGTCTGCTCGCATTGTGGCGGCACAATACGCGAAACTGTGCCCGAGGAATTTCGCCGGCTCCCTCGAGCGGAGAATAACGAGCTTTGTCCCTGTCGCGTTTCTTCCTCCCGTCTTTTCCCGTTTGCCTTTCGCCTTGCTTTGCCAGCCCGGTCGCTTCCGACGATGCGTTTCATAAATTATTTAAATCAATCGCGAACGTGCCTGGCAACGACGTCGGGCTCTCGCTGCACTTAACCCCTTGTTCCACGGGGTTGCGTCTCGGTGTTCTCCTTTGTCGCTCGAACTTTACGGAACACCCTGTGCATCGATCTCGAAGCAGGAAAGTGCCATTAGGGACGGAGAAGAATTTGCGCTAGGCTTCGACGAAAGCGTTTCGAGGATCCTATGAGCGGCGTCGCGCGAGACGCGATTTCGGAGCCGGAGGATAATCGTTGCGGAGCTTCCATCGCACGGGATGTATCTCGCAGGCGGCTTCGAGTCGCGACGATCGATAATCCTTATCGTCTCTGCGGGAGCCGTCGAACACGCAACGACGATCGTCCGCGGTATTGTTCGGTTGATATTCGCGAGGCGTGGCGCGAACGGAGAGCTCGGTCGAGAGATTACCGCGCCGGTTCGGGGCTAAGTTCGAATCGCTTCGCCGCGGTTGGTCGAGGAAACAAGATCAGAGGGGTGGTTTCGGTGCGGCGAGTTGTGCCTTGCTCTTCGGACGAGTACCTGCTCCTTGACCCGCGTTTCCTCTCTATTATCGCTCGCTAACGTTCCTCCTCGCCCCCGGCGAGAGCACGCTGGAAACGTTTACCGTGCTCGACGCACCCTCGGGGTCTCGTCGGATCGAGGGCCTCCGAAAGACGGATACCTCCGCGGCGAAAAACGTTCACGGAAAAACGGAGGGTCTTTGATGTGCGGAGAGCATCTGTCGGATCGTCACCCGGCGTAGTCAGCAGTTTGACTTAACTGGAACGAGCGGCGCCGAGTGGCCCTTGACCCCTTCTAACCACTTTCTCGTTGTACGATCATCCCGGAGTGGTCGTCTCGTGTTTAACGTTCTCTCGTCTTACGTTTCTTCCGGCCCTCTCGCGCGGCCTCGCGATCTCCGCGTCTCGAGAGCTTAGATCCTTTTATTTAGAGTATTTCCTCGCTCGCTCGCTCGCTCTTCGACCCTCGCGTCGAGCTCGCTGAAAATCGATGGATCCCGAACGTTTTCGACGCGGAAAACGATCCGTCTTCCTCCGTCCTTGCGTAGGGCGTTCCGAAAGGGGATTCCGAAAGGGCGTAGCTCCGTCGATTTGTCCGCCAACGAGCTCGGACAGCGTTCCACGGTTCGCCGATCGTTCGTCAAACTAGCAAAGATTTTCGATGGCCAGAAGTAATCGGTTTTCGAAATCTGGAAGCGCTGCTTAAACGCTTTCCCGGTTATTTAGGGTTGAAAAGCGACGGAGGCGAGATTTCGGTCAGCCGTCTCGACCCTCTCCGCGCGTTCCGTAGGCGTGGCCGGTGTTTTAAGAAGGCGTAGTCTCGAACTGCTCTCGGCTTCCTCCACGGAGCCGGAGGAGCGCCCTACGGAGCAATTTATTCGTCGTTTGATCAACAGGCAGCGGACGCGTGCGAGTTACGAGCCGAGTAAATGCAAAACGGTTCCTCGGAAAAATGGGGGATGCGCGGCCGGGTCGAGCTAAGACGCTCGGTGTACCCGGTCATGTTTTAATACGAGCGCGCAAAAGGCGCGCGAGCGCGATAAACCGTGCGAGAATTTACGGGTGACGGTCTGATTTATTTCGCGCGGCGTTTAATGGTGTCTGGACCGAGAGAAAAATGTAGTTCGAGGAAATCTCGGCGAAGCTGCCGGAGACGCTCCGGCCCGATACACACCGGAAAGGCATTCCGTAATTAACCGTCTCCGAGTAATTAATGAAAACTTCGGCAGGGGTCAGGGGAGAAAGTCTTGAACTTCTCCGGGGATCGAGAGCTTCCGGAAAATATCACGGGAACTTGAAATAGAGCGAAACGGTCTGTCGCGCTTCGTCCTTTCCCTCGGTGTCGCGTTATTAATTTAATTAATACATTTTTTTGCCGGCTCTATCCTCTCTCGTCTTGCCCTTTTTCTCTCTCTCTCTCTCTCTCTCTCTCTCTCTGCTCCACGCGTGTACGTCTCGCGTTGTCCTTATCGTGTGCCGACGGAGTAAAATTGCTCGTTTGGATTCATTTAATTCCCCTCGACCTGTTCCCGTGCGATCCTTTGAGTTCCAACTGCATATTAAATCCTGCGAGAGTAATATGAATTCACGGGACTCCGGTAAAAATGCGCGAAGCGACGTTTTTAACGCTCGGTTGGACGTCCGCTTCCGTGCGGTCATCGTGTTTTCCTGCGGGCCATCGCGTTTCTCCGTGAGGAACGCGCCTCGTCGTTCGCTCGAAACTCCCGAGCAAGACGCGCGGCGTCCGCGATGCAACGCTTACACTTTGCGGGCTGCGTGCACGTCCGACAAACTCCGTCGAGCTTGTCTGGCAACCGGTACACGTGTTACTCGTTGTGTCCGACACTCTATTCCAAGGCGTTCGCCTCGCACCGGAACCCTGATTATACACTGTCCGATTATCCCCGTTCCCGAGTCAGCTCCGACGTTCTCCAGAAGCCGTAAAGATCTCCCAAATAACGCGAGCTTTGCGCAACGATCCCGTAACTCTTACGGGATTCTCGTGGGAGCGGAACACGTACACGGTGTCCCTTAAAGTTCGAAGAAAAAAGAATGTTTCATCTTTTCACTTTCTTCCGATTTTTCCATTCTTTTCCCTCCTGTTCCTCTTCACGTTTCGTCGCTCCTAATCCGACCGACGCAAACAACGTTCCGCAAAGATCCGCGGTCCGGTAATTGCGATCCGAGGCTTTCGAATACCGTGAAATCGTCGTCGCGATTCTCGTCGCGGGGAATAAAGGTGTTTGCGCTCGCCGGAGGGGGTGAGTTTTCAATTAGCCGGTCGCAGAGTTCGGTCTCGTTTCGCAGTGAATTCCGGTAGTCGATAATTGTCGCGATTACATCTCACGAGCTGCGCCCGGTACACGAAATTAATCGAAACTAATTCCTGACCGAGCGTATCCGTTCGCCTTGGCTGCACGCCGCATCGAGTTCGACCAATTAGACTCGGTTTCCTATCGATAACCGTAATACGATATAACCCCCGCGGATCTCGCTCTCGGATCCACTTAATAGGGCTTAGTTCGCAGCGACGAAATTTGTTTAGCCCCGGCGACCCGATCGCCGGAGACACTGCCGTGGATCAACCGCGACGTTTGACGATGCTCTTCCTCCGAACTTCGGTTAAACGGGTTATCGGGAGAAGCCCCGGCGAGTCCTCGGGAAATGACGTCGATAATTCCCCAAGAATGGAACTACAAATTGACCGGGCCGAGCAGAGACAGCCCGAGAGAGAGAAAGAGAGAGAGAGAGAGAGAGACGAGGAAAGGTAACGGCAAATATCCAGTTTTTGCCGCGCAAGCGGGTGCGCATTATTTCTCCCCCAATTCGGAGGAACGCGGAGAATACGCGAGGGAAAAGGGTGATTGGCAACACGGTTACGAGGCACGACACGTTCGCAACTTCGGGGCTACCCTGGGGCTGCCGATCGAACGCTTCGAGAAGCGAAGTTGTGCCACCTCGGACCTAAAAGAGGCGCAAGCCCTACAACCTACCGCCTCTGTTGCTCCCCGAGCTATTCAACCCCTTGCGCCACGATTTTCTTCTCATCTGCCACCACCGAAACAAGGAAACTGTTTCTATTCCTAATTGAACAACCTACGAAATCTTTGCGACTGGTCGAACGTTCGCGGGGCAAGGGATTAATTCCAGAGGGGAACTTGCGGTTCTTCGAATTAATCGAGACGCCTCGGAAAAGACGTCGTTGCAGCGCAGATCCGTTTCGGTGTCCCGTTCCTTTGTCGCCGGAACGACCGACCACTTATCTCTGATAATTAGACTGCGGATCTTCGCGCAAGATAAAAATTGTCCGCGGCGATCGTACGGCTACCAGCCGAGAGAAAGAGAAAGATAGAGAAGCATCCAAACAGAATATCATGGCTCCGTTGTACTCGTACCCATAGAAACGGAAGCAAACTGAAATAGTCTTCTCTGGAATCATAAATATTTTGCCATCCACCGAATAAAAATTAAGCACAGTGCAGAGATCCTCGGTGCAATCTTCGCAGAAGTTATCCGTCGGTCGTACACCGTCGAGAGGGCGATCCGGTGCTCCCGGGAACTCCGCAGGAATGCAACGACAAGAAATTTCGTCCCCTTACCCCCTCCTGATTTTTTAATTACCGTGCAATTACAAAGTCTTCGTAAGCCGCGTTGCTCGAATAACGCAGTTTTCTAGAGTTTCGCGCGGGGTTGCGGAAAGTTCCGATGGAATTCCATTGTAATCCCGGGTCCCGACGCGTCTCGTGATCGATACCAGGCGGAATCGCGTGCGCGCTTCGGCCGGCAATCGCGGGTCGAAATTTTCTTGCTTGCCGTGCGCGTTTCGGCACGACGCGTTTCTCTCCGGTCCCTCTGTTTCGCTCTGTTTTTTTTCCGGAGCTTGCCAGCGTTGGGAAAATATAGAGGCGCCCGGGGAAATGGGAACGGTGCGTTCGCACAGACGCTAGAGAAGTCCCGGAATCTCATTTGCTCGCGAGAAAGGCGCTATTCGATACGCGACGCCTTCCACGCTCGTCTTCTTCCTCGTCCGTTTCTTCCTCCTGCTGTTCGATATCTCGTGTCTCGCGTCGGTCGAACTCGGCCGCGTTCCTGCCTGGCGAAACGTTTATTCTCGCTCGACGGGAGAAGACTGCGGCGTTGTTGCCGCGTTCCTAACACGGTATTCTGCGGCGATCCGACTAGTTTGCGTGGGACGAGGCTTTTCAGGTCGCGTTCTGCCGGTCCGATGGAATGTCAGTTTGATTTAGAGCGCCGGGAGAGGGACGGTTCTATTCCCGCTCGAAAATTTTCGCACGGAGCTTAATCGGAGCCGTTCTACCGTTATTTACTCGAACCTTCCGTCCTCGAACTCTATCGAATTCTATGCGCCCGGCATCGTTCTACCGTTCGTCGAACGTTCGACCGCGCCTCGTTCTACGCGTCCGACGCTCTAGCAAACACCGGGACACCGACACAATGGTCTATTCCGGAAAAATTTGTCCGCACCTCCGCGTTTCCGTTCGCCGTTCGGTAAACAACGGCGCGATCCACCTTTCGAGACTTTTATTCGGTTTTCCCTCTGCCGTGTCGCGAACAAGCGCGCTCCAAGGGTGAAAGAGCATTCTTACCATAACGCGCGTTTGAACTTTTCAATTTCTATTTCATCGAACGAATCGCTTCGAGTCTATGGAACTTTTAAGGCTGCTTCGACGAGCACTCGGAGCGTCGGCAGGCTTCGCGTTAAGGCTTTCGAGCGTAAACCGAAAAGTTGGAACGTTTGTTACGGCGGAGAACCTCCTCGGTTTCGACTCGACGAATCGTTTGGAATTTCCACCGTTCGATCAGTCGGCGATCGAGCCTCGAGACGAGCAGCTCTTCTCTTTCTCTCTCGTCGACCCGATAACATAAATTTCCTTCCCGGCAAACGGCTCGTTTGCCTTTTGACCGAGCTCGTCCACGGATCGCGTCGAGCCTCCACCGACTCGGCGATATCCTGCGCCACGGGCTATGCAGTCTGCCGAAACGTTCAGCCGCGATATCGCAGTCGAGAGCAGCCGAAGGCGTTTACAGCGCATGGGAACGCATAACCAGGGGCGAGAAACGAATTCGCACAGGGAACCGGTCGTGTTCGATCTCGAAAAGCCATCCGAATCGATCGGAATCTACTGGATCCTCTTAAATTTCGTCGAGACTGAGTTCGAGATATTCCGGAAGCTGTGAACGCCCATGCGAGCGTACGCTGACCCAGCGGAGGCCCCTTAAAGGTCAGCGTGTTTCGCAGCGGAAGTTTCGCCCTTTTAAGCCGAAACAGGGCGTCCGGGTTCTCTGGCTTTTGCGGCGCACGGATGCCGCCGGAGGCTATTAATTATTGGAAACTCGAAAGTCTGACCACCGGGATCGGGTCGAACTTGCCTGGTTTTTCCGTTCGGGAAAGCTCTCGCGGGCAGGCGGTACGCCCGTCTTTCGTTTCTCGCTCGATAATCGAGCATAAAGCTCTGTAATTTGCGGCGCGCGTACGCGGCGCGCCGTCATGCCGAACGGATTTGCATCGGTGGAATGCACAATGGAAACGCGAACCGGCGCAACAAAGCACGCGATAACACCGAGAATCGTAATTGCGATAGGAGACGAAGGTCTATCGAGATAGACGTTCGGCTGTTCGCCTGCTTCGCCGGGGCTTCGTCGGCCATTGTTGTCGCTGCCTTGCGACCGGTTCGTGTGTGCGCCGATCGGCGAACTATTACGTAAATGAGGCCCTGTTAGCCGTGAGAACCCGCAAATTAGTTGCTCGCAAATTGCCTCCATTTTCGGGCCAGCGTTTTGGATGCCGAACGAGAGAGCAACCCTCACTCTCTTCCTTTCTCTCTCCCCTTGCTCCCCCCGTCTCTCTCTCTCTCCCTCTCTTCGGCCAAGGTTTCCGCGTCATTTGCTCGAACGGAAAGGAATGGCGGGCGGAAAGCTCGCTGCGAGCCGAAGCTAATACTCGCTGCTAGACCGAGGTAGAGATAGATAGAGAGAGAGAGAGAGAGCCCTTTGTTCACCGCGTCGGTGACTCTCCCGATCCGCCTGGATCCCGGATTTCTCTCGGGCGCGTCGACATTCTTCTCGGTTAATACCGGGCCGGGAGAGCGTCATTCAGCTCGTAGACAAGCCCGGTGCATCGTCTTCCCGGATTTACATGTTGCGGCCGAAGTGCATCAGCCCGGCTCGGCTCGTGCAGCCTCGCAAACTCGCCGGGGCGATTTATCAACCGGAGACTCGCGCCGGAAGATCAACCGCCACACCCGGTTTCTTCGACGCTCGGAAATTTCGGTTTCGAGCCGGAACACTCGCTCGTTCGACGTTCCTCTCCGTTCGCCGCTTCTTTTCGATTATCGCGGAAACGACGCGTTCGCTGCCGAGCGAATTTTACGCGTTTCGTACGCGAGCAGCAACACCAGCGTTGCGTAATTATTTACGGTGCGGTTATTTGGATTACGCGAAATGCGGATTTCGCGCGTACGTCGCAGAAATGAATTGGTATGGAACACGAACCCGTAGGCGTTTCCCTGGCTCGTTAAAACTTCGGAGAAAATTCAGTTTTAAGTCATTTCCGTGTCCTGCGACCGACTTGGACAATTTTTTTCTTTTCCACGAAGATTCGCATCGTGCGCACGAACGGCTCTCGGTTCGTAAAAGACGCGTACAGAAAAGATCGATTGTTCTAGAGGATAAACGCGAAACGCTCGAGGGTATTCGATACGGAAGAAGATTCATCTTTTCCGGAATGGACGATTGATTAATATCGTTCGGATTAAGCGATATTTGCCCATCCACCGGTGACATACGCGCGGCCATCGATAAAAATCATGTTCTCCGGTGATCGTTACAAGCGTCGGCTGATTAAATAACAAACGGCGCGGCCGGCTGGCCGGTCCGCTTTTGTCGCGGCCGAGCCTCGGCATAATTCGCGCTGCAAGAGGCACAATGAATCCGTTGAGTTTGTAATTAGCGTGATTAAGCCCGAAAATGTCGTGTAATTGAATTGGTCATTGATTATTTGGAGCGTGGCTCGCGCGCGCTGCCCTCCGGCGGTCGATCAGAAATCCATGGATTAATCAATGTCGCTTGTTGTTCGAGAAATCGGAGTCAAGCGTTGCGGAGCGGTGGTCGCGCGTGGTCGTGTCGCGTGCGAGCACGTTTTGCCGTCGTTTTTTCGATTCGAACAACCTGAGACGGCTCGATTACATCGGGGCGAACCAGACGAGCGCGGACGATGCATCTCGTTTCTCTGGACGCACTTGGTCCGCGAGTGCAACGGAGATGCAAAACCATCGAAGACGAAACGGAACTTATACCTCTCCGATCGAGGCATCCTCGTCCCGAACGCAGCCTCGTAAGAAGCGGGGAGGCTGGGATCAGAAAATCGTGTCCGGCATAATTAACCGATTCGTTGTTCTCCGGAGGAAATGGTATATCAACGACGGACAGCACGGCGGTGATCGTGGCCGGGGCAGTCCCGCGAAGGTGTAGGAGAAACCGCCCGGCAAAAGTTAATTATAAAGCTGGCCGCTGGCTACCGGTATCGGGGATCAAAGTGAAAAACGCGGCCGCGATCTTGCTCGGGCGGAATTTATTCAACGGGGCAAATTAATTAACAGTTTAACGAACTAATAGTGGAGAGAAAAGGCGAGAGAGAGAGAGAGAGAGAGAGAGAAAGAGCAAGTCGTCGACCCCGAAAGTTCGCGTTCCGGACCGATGGGGGGCCGATGGCCATTTTTGAGCGGGCTGCCGCCTCCGCCGCCACCGCCGCCTCTGGAATAAACTGCCGTTGCCGTCGCGCCGGTTTAACGAACCTAACGGAATTAATGTCGAGAAAGTTTCTTATTAACGCCGCAGATGCGGCGATCCGCGTCTAGCGGCTGCCGCCACGGTTAACTCGAAAGGCCGAGCAGCCTTTCCGAGTTCGATTATGCAAATCGTCGCGGCGAGTTACGCAAGACTCGGCCCGCTGAAACCATAACAGCGAGGCAAACCAACGAGCCAGCCCGCACAGCTCGAAAGAATCAGGCTCCCGGCCCGGAGAGGCGGACTTTTCATCCGCTTACGTCCTTCTCCTACACGAGCGGCCGGGTTAAGCTGATATTCCCGCGAAGATGCATGACGTACCGGCCTCGACGCGACGGGTGCCACAGCCCCGGAGCCGGAGCCAGCCCAGGAGAATGTAAATTTTCATTAAAATCTCGGCTCACGAGCACCCACCCACGTTCCGGCGGTTCCGCGATCCTCCCGCTGATTGCCAGCTAGGCGCCCTCTGTTCCCTTGATTACACGGCCCGGCAGACACCCGTCAGAATCTTCGTCTCCTACGTTTGCCGATCAAACATTTTCTTTATCAATCCGTGGATTAGCGCGTTGACTTCCCACGGAAGCCGATCGAGTTTCAAACCTTCTCTACGATCTTCCACGATGTTCCGCGATGTCCTCGACGATGTTGAACTTTCTCAAAACGGGCAGATCGACGAAAAGCGTACGGCGGTACGAGCGTTCCCGCCACCGAGCACCGTCTTCCAGATTCCGAACACTCTTCGGACGTATTGACTCGGCCAAGATCAACCTATTCATCGACGAAGACAAGTTTTCGAGGCGGGGAGGGCTTTCGCCGAGGAATGCAAACTTCCGCGAGCGAGCCATCGAGGCGAGGAGCAGTCCGAGCAAGGATGGAAGAGGTCGCAAAGGGATGATGCGAGTGTCGCGCGATCACCGTTGCTCGATCAACGACAGTATGGATTACAAAACGGATTACGCGTATCGCTGGTAGATGCCGTTTCCTAAGTCCTGAGCAGAATCGCCGGAACGAGGAGAAACGACAGCGAGAACAACTCGACGCTGGGAATTCTTCTGTACAGAGACGAGTCATGGGAGAATGCGCGTCTTTCGCGAACTCTGGTCTTTGCTGTCTTTTAACGTGCTCATTGAAGCCGAGACGAGGAGTAGTCCGAGCAAGGATGGAAGAGTTCGTAAGGGGATGATGCGAGCGTCGCGCAATCACCGTTGCTCGATCAACGAAAGTATAGATTACAAAACGAATTACGCCTTTTCGTTGGTAGATGCCGTTTCCTAGGTTCCGAGCAGAATCGCAGGAGCGAGCGTTTCCCTCTCCGCAGGACGCAGGGAATTCTTCCGTACAGAGACGAATCATGGGAGAATGCGCGTTTTTCGCGAACTCTGGTCTTTGCCGTCTTTTAACGCGCTCGTCGAAGCCGAGATATCGAGGCGAAGCAGGGCTTTCGTCAGCGAACGAAACGGGGAGCAGCCTGGCCAAGAATAGGCTCAAAGGTCCGCGCGTCGCTTGCAAGAAAGTTTCCGCGGAGCGAGTAAAGGACGAAAGACTTGGCAAAGGAGCACAGGTGTCGCGCAATCACCGTTACTCCGTCGTTCTTACGTCGAATCGATGAAGCGACTCGGGGCAGAGGTCTGATAAATTATAACCGAGAGCCGGTCGCGTTCCTTTCGCAGGAATTCCGGTCTCGACAAAAGCGGCTGTTCCCCTGGCGTGGCTCCTCGAAACTCGTTCAATCGCTTTTCGATTCGATTAATAATTTCGCTTGGTGCGTCGGTCGTTACACGGTCGCGTCTCGTTCGAGTTCGAGTTCGTTACAGGACGACGGGCGGGTGCATCCTGCGACAGCCAGGACGAACGAGCCCGGACTTCTCGCAGGAGTGTCCTCGAGGCAACCGCAGTGCAGTTGCAATTTGAATGCGCTGCGCCAATTAATGCGATGCCGCGTTCGAAATGCCGATGGCCCGCGTTAATAGCGTCTCGGCCCGGTCGCCGAGTACCAATTATCGATACCAAAGGTCGAATTAAAACCACGTGTCCTGCCCCGGGGGCTTTTAAGCCGCGCCTTTAAACTTCCCGGCTGCCCATGAAAACCTATTTGCGCGAGCCCTCTCTCCTCTTTTTCTCCGGCGGAGCAGCAGCCACCTTCCGTTCCACGGGATTACCTGGAAAAAATGAGGCTTTTCACTCGGACACCGGGCGTAATAGATATTTAACGCCGGTACGGCTCAGCGTTTCGATCGCGCTTCGATTCCGCGAGCGTGTTCGCATTTAGGGTTTCGGTCACACGGTAAAATCAAGATGACCGATGACGCCGTTCGGCGTTGCCTCGACTTCTCTCGTCGGCAGCGCGACGATATATTTTCTTTGCGTGGGCGGGCGCGAACGAGTTTTTCATTCGAGGATTTATCGCGGTCATTGTTCCGCGTCGAAATTTCGAAGTCGGCCGGAACGAGAGACCGGAAAGAGGAGAAGCGTGGTCGAACGAGCGCGAACGCGAGCGGGCGGGCGCGCGCGCGTGCGGAAAATTGTCGACGCGCGTGGGTCACCGAGCAGATTCCTAGCCCGCGGCACGCGCGCATAGGTTCGTTACAAACTCGTGCGCTTATGAATAATTACTCGGTGCCTCGGAAAACTGTTAGTCGAGTACAATGCCGCGCTAACTATCGGGCAAGTTTAATTATCGAGCTGGTCGTCGTCGCGAGCCTCTCTCGGGTCCCCGCGTGTTGCACGGCCCGCATCGCGCACCGGTCTATCTCGAATTCGGTTGAGCGTGGCTGCTTCGAATCCGTTGCTGGATCCACCGTGAATCGGCGTGTAGCTTTCGCGTAGGACGAATGGCCTTTGGAAATCGGGAGATCCGTTCCGCCCGATCGTCGATCGGAGACTCGCTTCGCGATAACCGATGCGCTCGCGGCTATTTGGATCGAGTCGCGGCCAGCGAAGGACCGGGATCGCTCAGGGAAACTGTGACCCATCGACAAACAAAGAGGAACGAGGGATGACGTACGCAGGTTCGGCTCGTAAATCCCCGTATCTGTAGGCTTTTAGAGGACATTGCTCAAATCGAGCCCGACCCACGGAGCAATCCCTCGGTCTCTCGACAAACGAATCTGTAACCGCTGTCGCCTTTATGGACCGTTTCGCGATTATTTCTGTCCGTGCAGTATCCGTCGTGCTCTAGACTCTCCCGGCGGGGTTGGCAAAATTGTTTCCGGTAACGATGACGAACAGCCGGCGTTTAGAGGCCATGGCTCGAAACAAGTTCGAGCGATCGTGGATCAACGAATTTCAAACTACACCGTCGCGATCGTCTCTGCGGTCGATCGACCTTACGGCTTCCCGTGGAAGTACCGGCGTCGCTTCCGGTAACTCAAAGAACGCCACGAAGGAAAGATAAAGCTGTATGTTCGTCGTCGGGGGAAAAGATTAGAACGGCGGTGTATCGGGAAGGATTGCAGGCGTCGCGAGGAACGACGAGACAGCGTTAAACGACCTTGAAAAGGATCTCTCGGGGCCACGAAACGCTTAAGACCGGTAACGAGCACGAAATCCGAGACGGGGTGGGTGGCAATCGCGCTCGATTCCGTCCGTTAACGTTTCCCGCGACTGCGACGAAAGTAATCTTGGTCGCCGGTCGTCGAATTCCCCGGCAGGAAATGAAATTACACGGCCAATGCAGAAACACCGGTTCTCTTTCTTTTCTGTTGCAGAAGCGGTCCACTCTCTCCGGGGAGGCGAGAACGAGCGACAGCGGGATTCGCCGCTAACGAACACCGCCGGAATCGTTTTCCACGCCGCTGACGTCGACTCGGGAGAAGATTGATTTTTTTCGGACCCTCAAATCGTCTCGCGATCCCTCGATTCGACGGCGTATCGGATCGAATCCGTTCCCGAAGCGATCGCGAAGACGCTCGCCGGATACACCTAACCCAGCAGGATAAAACAGGACCGGCAGCAAAGTTCGAGCGAGGAGCGAAAGGGGCCGAGGCGGTTCCGGAGCGCCGCGACGCCGGTTGGAGCCCCGTTTGCCGCCGACAGGGACATGCCCGTGGATCCAATTACGCGGCCATCTTCGGGGACGCCGACCTGAGTGGCTCGGCTAATTGCCCACGGATCAGCTTCGAAGACATGCGAAGCGCTCCGCCTAGGTTCCGCGTCGGTTCCGCGTCCCAGTACCAAGCGAGTCGGCTTCAAGTTCGTCTTCGACCTTGTTCGAGGCTGTTCTCGTCTCGGGTCGGCAATCCGTCGCGCGAGCGATCGGTCTAAATTGGTCGGCGGTCGCCGGAAGTTTCGAACATCGTCGTCGTCGTCGTCGTCGTCGTCGTCGTCGTAGTCGTCGAGGTCGAGGATCTGTCCCGTGGATCGATGCGCCTGGATTAGCCTTGGCTCGGGATCGGCACGGAATCGCAGCAACGGCGCTTTGCGGTCGGCCGTTCGGCTAGGAATCTTGGATCTCCCGGTGATATGCGAAGCTAAGGCCGACGATGACGAGCGAGCTGAACGCGACCAAGGTCGAGAACTCGACCGGCACCACGATGAATCTCGTATCAACGATGTCCTCGTCGCCGTCGAGCGCGGTCGCAGCCGCGATCAGCGCTGGCACAGCAATTCCCACTAATCCGTCCACGACAGTAACGGGCGGAGCCGCGGTGACCAGCACCGCTAAGCCCGACCATCACATCTACAACACGACCGGCTACCTCGTGGAACACGACGAGCTCGATCACAGTAAGTAATAAGAGGCCGGGGCAGGATAGGTTGACAAGCGTCGCGCCCCGCGCCGCCCCGGTCAAAGCCGGTCCCTAATGGGACTGCATTAAGCCGCGCTCGCATGGAAACGCCACTCGTCGATCATCTCGAATGTCCCCGAGTTCGCAGCCGGCTCGCAACAACCTCTTTCGCGCCCTCTCGACCGCTAATTCTTCCCTGGACGTTCGCGAGCTGGCACTCTCGGGCTCTCCGCGAGCTAATACCTGGCAAAAATCCGCTCGATCGTACCAGAATCCGCGCGCTCCGTTCTCTTTCCTCCTCTTTGCAGTTTCCACCGGCCGGTTCTAGCCGATTACGCGTCCGAGAAAGCCGACGGAGGAAGAATTCGAACAGCTCCCAGGGCAAAATTAAATTCTGTCTCGTTTTTCATCGACAAACTTTTTCGTCGAGGGCATTCGTCGCGGATAAAAGTTACGAGCGATTCGAGCCGAAAATTTTCCCGTACATTCCTGTTTCCGCTAGGCGTTCTCCCCCAACCCTCTCCGCTGCTGGGCCATTCGAAATTAAATTTTGGCGATAAAGGCATCCCCGTTTGCCCTCGCGTTCGCGCGGCATCTAATCGACGGTCCACCCACGATATTCGCGCACCCCCGTCTCAACTGCCCCGAGAGGACATTCCCCTCGGAAACGGTATTCGACAGGATGGCGCCGGGTCAAAGCCTGGAACGCGTTTCGCCGAATGCAGCGAGCCGTTCCGTGACGCTTCGAAAACAGTTTCACAGTTTGCGCCAGCGGCGAACCGCGTTCCCATCGAGTTAGCTGTGCTCCGCGAAAAACGCGATTCACCCTGGTTCAATTTTTTCCCTCCCGGGTGACGTTTATGTCCCGGGGATCGATTTCCGAGAGAACGCCTACGGCCCTGGGACGCTTGTCGTCCCATTCTAAGGCCCGAAGCCCTCTCATTCTCTCTCTCTCTCCGTTCTGCTGGGATTTCGGAAGAGGATTTCGGGAATTGGTCTAAACGTCGGCCGTCTCCATACCCTCTGTTCTCTGCCGATGTCGCGACAAGCTACCCACGGATTTCCAGATTTACCCTCGTCCCTCTTCCCACGGGCGACGCGCGAAACCGCCCCTCCCCGGGCGTCGCTTAATCCTACCCGTTCCTCCAAATTTATTACAGCAAACGGTTCCCCGACTTGTTTCTCGATCGCAAAAAAACCTATCCGCCGACAGCCGTTCCCATGAATCTCCCTGGCGATCGAAGGGTCAAAAGCTCGAACTTCCAGTCGAGTTTCTTGCGCCGGAACCCGAGCAACTTCGTCTCTCGAACCTGGACACCCTGTGATATTGCATTTTTGCTTATTGTATCCAGCTTCTCGAGCGAAATTGCGTTTCTCGAAACTTGCGATCCCCCGGGTCCCTCCATCGTGTTCGCGGAAAGAAAACTCTGCACTCTGAACTTTCTAACTGGACGCGACGAGTTGATCCGTCGCGCGAGTTAGCCGTCGTCTTCCGTTCGCCTTCCTCGTTAATTCGTATTTTTACTTAGCATGTTCGCTCGCCTTCGTTGTCAAAGATTTACCGCGCTCGAAGAACGATCCGCGGGATATCTCGAGGAACCGTTTATGCTCGACCGTGTCGCGTCTCGCGATCGATAACTTTTATATTCCATAAAGACACGGCGCGGACCGTCGTTTAAAAGCATCGCGTCAGCTTTATGAAATCTCGAAACAATTTTACAGCAGAGAGTTACAAACTCTCCGAACATTACGGTCCGACAGAGAGCGTATACAATTAGAACCGACGATGCACGATTAAACTGCGAGATAACGGATGCTCGTGAACGCGCGACGATCGCGGCGAACGTGTTAATTTCTTCCGCGAGAAGTCTGGTCGACGAAGAACCGTGTCCCATTGTTCGGATAGGGATCGGAATTTGCGCAAAGATGCACGGATAAGCGCGATCCCTCGGAATAACAACTGTCCGCGTACTTACAAGCGTTTCCAACTCCGGCGGGCAACGAGGGTTGGAATCGACGGCTATCGCGAACACGATCCCGTAGCCTATCTTTCGCTAATGGACGATCGTTCCGGCGACACGCTAACGGTTGCGCTCGGTTAGCCTACTTTGCGAGACGCGAAACGTTACCGGCTAATCGCCCGCTCGTCGGCGGCTCTTTCAGAAGAATTAGCGCGTTCCAGTCACGCGCTAATAACGTCTCGGACGTGCGCCTTTTGCGGGATGCGGTTTCGATCAGCGGATAACCCGTTATCAAGCTCGCAGGTTCTCGCAGGTTCTCGCATCCCCTGGCTTTCGCCCGGGTCGGGCAAAATCTTCCCGTCTTCGTCCTTGTTCGAAGCCGGCTGACTGCGACATCGGCGGAATACTAATCGCAACGATGCGGTCTACCAAAGCCGGATCGATACGATATCCGCGCGTGGCCACCGTCGTCCGACGTACGACGAAACTCCGCGTCCACCGATTCAACCGTTTTTGTCAGTCAGATATTCATGCTCGTCGCGAGCAGGCTTTTCCGGAAATATTTATGAGAGCCGTCCGCGAAAGACGACAAAAACCGAGACTCGTCCCGTAAGCCGCCTGGCACAGTTTCGCCGGGAGTCAGGTATTTCGGGCCTGGAAAATCGAGCAGGATATTTTTAAGCGAGAGCATCTTAAATTATTCAAACCGGTGGCTCACCTGTTATCTCTCTTCTCCGTTTCTCCGAAGCCCGGCTGCTAGCCTCTCGGCCGGTGGCGTTTCGAGATCCTCTTCGACTCTTCCATGAAATTCCTCAGCAGTCTCAGAATCTCCATCTTCGCTTTGACCGCGACCGGGGTCCTCAGCTTTCCCAGACACTGGCGCACGATCGTCAAGAACGACTCGTCCGAAGAGTCCGTCTCGCAAGTGTACGTGCTCGTCCCGGACAGTCCTAGGATTCTGAACTCGTGGCAGCGTTCCTGTCGCGCGCGACGACCAGCTTTGCTAGCTTCCAACGGATGCGGGAACGGAGGAGTCGACCCTTTCGTTCCACGGAGACTCCCGGCGAAGCGGATTGTCTCCTCGGACTCGAAAATCGTTATCGTTGACGGACCGGCCGCGAGTTCGGACTTTCACGCGCCGTATCGCGTTTCGAGCATCGAATAATCTTTCGATTCGCGACCGCGTAAATTTGGTGGGAGATCTCGAACGAAAGGGTCGATTCGTTGATGCGCGATCGATGAACCTGTGGTGGGCCGGTGGACGCGTCGCTGGCAGAGAGGACCCCGTGGCGTGGTTTTTCGCAGCACAAGGTGGAACCGGTGACATCCGACCTGGCCGTTCGACCGGCGGAGCTGGAACCGACGAGCGAGGACCGAGGACACGTCCCACGCTGAGCCTTGACCTCCGGCAACGAGACCGCCGGGGAGCTGATCGAATGCATGGCGCCGTTAGCTGGGAAACGTCCCTCGCAGACTCGGTCCCTCCTCCTGAGAGGGCAGTCGGAGTGGTAGCGATCCGAAGGATCCCGTCCGGGATCCCGGTCGTCCGTTTCCCTCGGATCAGCACCGGCTCGGCCGGCGTTCTACGGGCCGCGGGGAATCGGGTTTAACGGCGGCCCATAAATTTCCCAGGTCGGGGGATAATAGCGCGGAAATTGCACGGAATAGGAAATCTATTTTTAAATATTTACGGGCGGGGCTTTGCGCGCCGCTTTTGTGCACGGGGCTCCGAGCCAAACGCGCTCGTACATCGCCGTTTCGGCGGCGCTACCGTTAAGCTAGCCACCCCCGAACATTCTGCCCTGTCTGCCGCGCGCGGCTGGATACGCTTTACGAGCCGCGCCATGTATCTGTGCACCGAAACCCGTTTCCACCGAACAGATTAGAAAACCGCACTAACTTCCGATCCGGCCAGCGACAGCCGCGTCGACGCGCTGCGGCCGAACCGTTCGATCGCGAAAAATTCGGGAACACAAACTTGCCCCTTTCCTTGCGGAGGCTTTGGAATTTCCCTGGGAATATTCTCCGGCGTGGGTGGTTCGACGGCGAATCGAACGCTACCGAGCCGGCCAACTTCGGGGATCGTCGATCGGCTTCTGCGATCGTTGTCTATCTATCGTGGAAACGGAATTCGCAACCCCGAGATCCGTTCGGATTAGGCTAAAATAGTCGGTCGATGGTTCCAGGACAAACAGACGAACGGACGAGTTTCGAAATGAACGAGAGCAAGACGTATTAACCCATTGACTGCCAACTACGAGATATCTCGTAGTAAGTGTCTGTACCAAAACTGCCAGCTACGAGATATCTCGTAGTGGGTGCTGCAAGTTTAGATTGGCTACAAAT
>CM052088.1:1207936-1232471 GCA_028453745.1 Agapostemon virescens
AATAGTTTGGCCGGGGCACCACTTCAAAGATTTGCCAAATATTGCCACGAAATCGCTAAATATTGAAGGTATACCCCTTCTTAAAATCGCGAAAAATCTTTAGGTCTCCGATTCTTTTGTAATTTTGGCTACACGTTTCTAGATGGGTAGGCAGAGTGTATGCCAAATTTTAGCTCGATCGGAATCGAATTGCAGCCGTGATGCGAACGTTGCTCCGCGATTCGAGCGAAACTTCGCGAGATAGCTTTTGGCCCTCTTGTCGATCGGTTGCACGCGAGAGCAGCACGTTGCAGAAGAAGGAAGCCGGTGTTTCGCGTTCGGTGGAAGGAGCAGGGTTCTCCGGAAGTGCTTAAAAAATCGCGAGAAAGGGTTCGTGGCCGCGGCTCACCGCAAAACTCGAGCGCGGTAGTTTGTCCGCCCCCTTTGCCACCGTGTGCCCGCCCAGGAGGGCCCTAAGGGCATAGGGGCACCCTGTTACGGTGCATCGGCGTCGACCAACCGGTTACAGTTTCTCGATCTCGACCGGTCGACCGTGGCCGGACCATCGTCGGAGTTCCTTTGTTGACGTGCCAATATTTGCGCGTTCTCGGCATCGGTTGACTAAACGATCGTGATCTTTGTAGCGCCGTCGCACAAACCGCATCGCTTTGCGAGCATTATCAAGAGATAGAGAAGACGAGAGGAGGGAGAAGCGAGAGAGAGAGAGGGAGCGAGAGACAGCGTCGTTCGAAAATAGGATAACGAGGGTTCGTAGAAAGAGCTTGTCGCCGTTGCTCGCCACGCAGATCCATGGATCCATGGATCGCGAACGGTGAGTGCCAGATGGCGAGAGAGGTACACCCCGGTTTTTGGGAGCGGTCCGCACACTGGCACCGAGTGCTCGAGTTACTAAGTAGACAGGTTGCACGCTCATTATCTATCCGAAGGCTTTTTTGTAATCGGAGAGCACGCGGAGCCCGAGGTTAGGCGAGATCGCGTGCAAATAGGATGGCAACCGGTGCAGGACGCGTCGTTGCCGATCCGACAGTTGCCGCGGAGGCGGTGCGAGCGCATGGAAGCCGTTCCCGTGTCCCAAATGCAACCAAATTGTTCCAAATTGTCCTAAATTGTCCGCAAAACCATGAACGTCGCGAGGGAACTATCGCGGGGTGCTTGCGAGAGCGTGTCTCGCAAACGGACGTTCCCGCGATACGGAGTAACCGTCCACGAAACGGCGTTCACCTGTTTCGACCATCGCGCAGCGAAGCATCTCGAATGGTGGACGCGGAACGCGAGAATAATCTCCGGAGTACGCTTCGAACGCGCCTCGGTAATTTTCGCGTCCGTTCGAGTTTCACGCGCGTAGCTCTCGGAGGGATTTCGACGATCGCGAACGCGTCCGCGAGGAAACGCGTCGTCGAAGGTGGTGCTCGTAGAATATTCTGCCTCGTCGATCATCGAGGAGCAGGAGTCGAACGAGGCATCGATGCTCGCGTTTCCCAATGAACGCGCGCGGAAGCGGTTCATCGACAAATCCGACGATTTGGACGTCGGAGGCGTCGGTGCGCGGCTCGGAGCGAACGCGGCAAGGTTCCCGAGCGTGTTTCGAGCGGATCGCCGCGACGGCGTCACAGTAAATTGCATAAGCTTCGTCGTCGCGCGCTAATTCGTCCGGCCTTTGTCCTCGGATTTCGTCCGCCGCGGTGCGACGCATAATTGTCCGTAAACCGTACAGCCCGATAATCCCCTCTAGCCGTTTTAATGCCGGTAAATGTTCGTTGAACGGCGCGCAGTTCCACGCCGACGGCCACTCTACTCTCCGGCTATCCCGGATCCCGCTGCTCTATCCCCTCGTCCGGGGCCGGCTTTGCTCGACGCGTCCTTTATTTCCGAGGCGCTGTCCGCTTTAAGGGAGATTTCAATTTTTGATCAACAGCGGTTCAACCCCGGACCGCTTCGGATTTCCCGTCGACCGGTGCTCCGATTTCCCCGACGCGTCGTCGGTCAACGAGGGAGAACCGCGCGCCACTTTTCCGAAACGTGCGGTTCAATTTCGTACATTCGATTTAGGCGGCGAGAAACCCAGCTCGGCTAGATCGATCGCGCGATACGCGTCGCCTATTCGATCGGCAGGCTCGACCCCCGAACGACGGGGCCCTGCTGACCCAGATTTTTCAAAGCTTTCGACCTCTCGCCTTTTGCCAGACTCTTTCTCTCCCTCTCTCTCTCCGACGCTCGTTCGCAGCGGATCGATTCCACTGCGAAAGGAACGCCACCAAATAAAAGAGCTTTCGAACATTGCCGCAACTCGGATTCAAGCGAACGAGCTGACGAAATCAGATTTTTCCCGTTCGCCTCTCCTCCAGTCTGATCATTACCGGACGCTTCTACTTACGCGGAACGCGGGACGAAGAAATCGGAGAAGATCGATCGACGATTTCGAAGGAAACTACGCGCGATAGACGTCGCTCGGAATGGAAACTGTCGCGTCGCTCGGTCACCTTTGTTTAGGGACTTGGAGTCGACAGGATTTACGGAGAATGGTTGTAAAGTCAAACTCCGGAGAATCAAACTCGTTTATTCAACTCGTAGCGAACGCTAGGACAGACTCGGCTATGTCGTTACGTATCGCGGATCGAACTCGGTCGATTTGGTAGTCTAGTCGAATATCAGATTTCTTCTAAGTTGTAGCGGTCGCGTTATGTAGAAAGAAACCTCGGTATTTGGAAATGTAGGAGTAGGAGTTTCGAATATTTAATATAATTGGTTGTAGGACGAAGGGTGGAAGTACAAAAATTCGGAGTGGGAATGACGAAGATGGAGGGTGGAGTAGGAGAAGGTCTGCCAGGTCGGAATTGCTAGCAACGGTGGAAAGTTTCGTCGCCTAACGGAAACAATGCATTGCAAAAATGTGCGAGTCAGCTGTGCAAATTTTGGGTTTTTCCGCGAGGTACAGCTGCTCCTTTGTATTAGCTACGGCGACCCGCGGCCGGGTAAAAATTACCTGAGCTGGCCATGCTGGTCTCGCTACACGCAGATTTCAAGACGCAACAGAAACGTTTGTTCGTCGAACAACGTCGCGTCTTTGTACGCCGTAATCGCGAACACCGAAGTTGGTTTCGACGCGATACAATCCGACTCGGCGATGAAACTTTTGGAAACCGAATCGACTAATAGCTTGGATTCGCCGCGGTTCGGAAGAACGACGCGGAACCGGTCGTTGAAAGAGGCTTTCCAAGCCGGAAACGTAATGGCTCGGCGAACAGGATTTTCGTTGAAAGGAATAGCAGGATGGCCGAGTCCGATTTGGAGGTTCCTCGCCGAGAACGAGAGGATCCCGCCGCGCTGGCGGTGCAACTCGTAGGAATTCGCGATAGATAGGGGTGATTCAGAGATCCCGGGACAATGCATCTACCTAAGCATTCCGGAGAATACCTCGGTTGATGCATGGCGCCCATTAAGTTCCCGTTTGATAGTTTAATCACGGTGCCGGCCTTCCTGTGTCTCGTTCCTTCCTCGTTCGACCCAGTTTTACCTTTAAAACCCGCAATCCCGTGGCTGCGAAACGTTTTCCGAGGGCACACGGCAACCCCCGACGCTCTGCGCCTCGAGCCCGCAAAAATCCCCTAATTGATCGCGCAGTCACCGTCTCTATTTCGCTGTTCCGAGCACCGACGCCGTGAGAAATGCGGCAATTCCAAGATAACAGGGCGAATCACGGTCGTCGGGTTTCTCGCGTCGGGTCGTCGTCGCGCCGGGAACTCGGTGCGGATGCTCCCCGCTTTTGCGGCACTCCGAGATTATTTTCTATTTCTCGACGGAACGCGTTCTCGCGCTCGGAATTCCGAAATCCCGGCGACAACGGGCCGGAAGACCCGCGCGCGGGGAGTTTCGCGACGGGAACGGCTGCGATTACCGAGATTTCGGGACGTGCCGCGATAAAAGATTAGATCTCTCGGACGCGAGACGCGCCGGCGAGGGCGAGAACGTTCCCGTGGCTCTCCCGGAGAGTTCAGAGGTCCGGGAGATTCGGCTGCAGGCGTGCCTAGGTGTTCGGGGGCTGCACTTTAATCTCGCAAATGATGCGAGGACACGGCTCGGTGCCCGCCGCGCGCTCGTAGATCTCGGATAAAGAACGCGCGCGGCTTTCCACTTGTTTATCCCGGCGTCGCTCTCGGCGAGAAAAGCGATTTCCTGCTAGCGCGAGGAAAAATGCTGCCGCCAGGAAATTGAGGCTCCCGGAGCCGATTGAATTCTGAACGACAGAGAACGGCCCGGAGAGAAGCCGGCCTCGAAACGTTCGCGTAAAAGCTTGTTTTCGAGAAGAAGCAATATGGAAAGCACCGGTAGGTGTTCGTTGGATAAACCAACGGAGTTTTCTGATCGTTTAGGATAAGCTTGTTGGAGCCAGGACTCTCGGAGCAGCGGGAGATTCCTGCCCGCTCGCAGCCCTCGAAATGGAACAAACGGAATGGCTTGTTCTCTGTAACGACTCCAAGATCGCGCTAGAGCCAGGAGCTAACGCGAATCGCTCTGGGGAGCATCGTGCTCGCTCCGTCGACGACGAGGGCGACGCGGAATCGCGCCTACTTTGAAACGATCCGCGCAGGCACGGAACAAGGTAGATAATTTTCTGTAACGATCGTGGCAGGTTACGACTAGGATCGATTCGTCTCAAATCGTCTTGGGGCGGGCTGTTAAGCTTTGGACGATGGAAAGACCGAGAAAACCCCGCCTACCCGGGGCGAGCCACGCCTATTTTGGAAAAAGGGAACCGGAACGGACAGAGTTTGGACGAGACGAGGTCCAAGCGATCAGGAGCCACGAAGAGGAGCACGGACAGCGGAGGGTGCGGATGCGGGCTTCGACCGCGGGGTTCCGACGGGCCGCGCTCGAGAATTAGGCGCGAGACACGATCGCGGGTTATGCTAACAATGCGCCCGGGTACGTACGCTCGCGATCCAATTTTCCACGTGCTCCGGGAGCGTATCGCCACCGGCGTAAGCGGTTTACAGGTCCGGCATGTCATAGCATGGCCACCTGTCTAAATGCAATTGCGGATCACCGGCGGCGGCATCCGTGCGCCGGCACGGTCCGTTGAATAATTTTACGATCCTCGGGATGGTCGGCTGGGTTTGCGCAGCACGGCGAGCTGCACTCGAGTCCCTGGAAGCTCGCAGCGTTCGCGGTCCGCGACGGAGGAGCATCGACCGTGCGGAGCGATTCGATTTTCGAACGCGCAACGTCTCGTCGCGAGCAAGAAATCGTCGGCAAAGTTTTCCGCGGAAGAAAAATAAGCTTCGTCGGACGAGAAGCGTTTTTCGGAGATCTCGCGGCACGCGGTTCGTGGAAGTTGCCGCAATAAATTGCCCGCCGATCGAGTTACCGCCCCCGCTCTGCCCCCGAAATTATAATACGGCCTGCGCGTTTCGCGATAAATCACGCGGGCAAAATGGTTGCCCGAAGCGGGGCGACAAGCCCGTATAAATCTGCCGCGATTTAATCGATCCGCGCGGAAATTTCTTCGCGGATAACGGTCTCGGGGGTCTGACAAATTGCGCGGACGCGCCGGGGAACGATCGGAAAAAAATCCCGGAACGGCCGCACCGGTGAATCGCGACCCGTGAACGATCGCGGACGTTGCCCGATCGCCGGCGAGCACTTCGTCACCGAAAGCACCGATATGCACACGCGCACTCGCACGCAAACACAGTCGCACAAAGGCATAAACGAGCGACGGGCACACGCTCGGTTTCGTCGACGACGGCAGTCGTTTATCCGTTGGATACGTCGGGGCGACGGGACGCGTCGCGACGCCGGGATCCCGGTGATACGGCAAATTGAATTTCCTTCTGGTGGCTGGTCGTAAGGGCGCGATCTCCTCGCCGTTTTCCGAACGGCAATGGTGCGTGCCCGATTCCGGACATGGTAATTGAATTTCGACGGAATCCGATCGTCTCTGCGGCCCGAGCCCGGCTTCGACGCCGTCCAAGATAGTCGCTTTTGATCGGGCTTAATCGAAAGCCGTGTTTTTCGAGCGGACTCCGACCCTCGGCCGTCTCCGTTCCGCCGTTGTATCGTTCCCGGAGATTGCGTTCGAATTCACGGCAAGTCGGCCGCGTTCGGTTAAATAACACCGCGGAAATCGCGATCGACGAGGCGACGGGGCCGCCCGACTCGCCTTTTCGATTCCGGATTCCGCCACGGTGCTGTCACGGCCGAAGCTGTTGGATTCCGGCTCGTATTTTCCTCCGTTCGACGGTTGTTTCCAATTTTCAGAAAATTCCACGGATCCCCGAGCCGAGGCAATTTTCGGCGGATCCTTTTTCAACGACCTTCGATTTACGTCTTTCCGGATATCGTGGAATCTCGTCGCGATTTCTAGATCCGTCGGCCAGCGAATCGTCTCTCTCCCTCTCTCCGGAGAGGGTGAGAGTCACCCTGGGCCATCCACGTTTCGCGGGATCCGTAAAATCTTGATGATTTCGAAGACAGGAACGTCTTCGATTTTCCATCTGTGGAAAAACCGACGAAGCGCAGGGATCGAGGGTATTTCATCCCGATCGACGTTTCCGCGCCTCCCGGATCGAACGAATTTTCCGAATAAATCGCGCGGCAGCCTCGAAGATCGATTTCCCCCGCGACGTCGAGAGCCCCGTCGTCCGAAAAAGCGGTCGTCCTCGAAGAGGGTACACTTTCACCGATCGATTTTCTCCGGAGGATTTTCCGGCGCGATCCACGGCTACGCGAATCCAACTATTTTCCAGCAATAGTGTAGGCGCTCGGCTTGTCTATGTCGGCCGCTAGTTGCTCGCGTAGCACTCGAGGGTGGGGGGTTGACGCGCGCCTTCTTAAAGCTTTGCGGTTTTTTCAAAACCGGCGCGTCTTCCCCACTCCTTCTGGTTGGTCCCCCACCATCGAGTTTCGCGCTCGTTCGCTCGCTCGTCTCTCGCTATTTTCCTCTCGCTCTCCTCGGCGCATTCGCTCGCGTCGCGATTCTCTCGTCTCTCTCCGACCGGCCTTATCTTTCTCTCTCTCTCGACTCTCCCGTTTCCTCTTTCTCCGCCGCCTCGCGCCGACGTTCTACGTTTCCCCTCCGACTTCCCTACCCTGGCTGCGATCCTCGGCGCGCCTCTAGCATGCCTCTTTTTCCGACGCGATCGCCTGCATCGCCTGCATCGCCTGCATCGGTTGCATCGGCTGCACGGGACGCGTTCGCCGTCGCGTTCTCTCGCCGCGAGTCTCTCGACCTCTTCTCCGCGGATTCAATCTTTTCCGTATCCAATCGAATTTCCATGACCCGTATTCCTTATTCAAGAACGACCGGGCTATTTTCGAGGGAAGTTTACGACACGCACGACCAACGTTATCGCCGCGAAATCCTCGCGGCGAACCAACCGCAAGGCTGAGTTCTTTACGAGCATGAATTATTTATGCCCCGTCGCTGCGCTCTCGGACGATCGGTTCCTCTCCCGATCTCCGTTGCCTCCAGCCACGCCAGAAAATTTCCTGCCCGTTCACCGTTTCCCAAAGAAACGTTTCCCGGGGAAAACGCGCGACACCTTCGGCGTGGCGAGCGCTCGGCGAGTACACGAGTCGTTCGCGTCGCTCGGTTGCCCGAGTTTCGAGAGGATGCTCCTCGTCGAAAAGGAGGAGGAGACGGCGGAGAAGGAGACAGAGGCGGTGGGAAGAGGCCGTGGTAACTGTAACGCAAATAGGGGTAATTATTTCCGCTATCGGGAACGCTTCCGTGGCGGGAATCGCGCGAGCGTGGGTCTCGCGAAAACCCTGCGGTTCGAGAAACACGGCCGTTCGAAGATTACGAGCAGACTCCTCTCTGTCTGCCGGGACTACGCGGGCCTGGAAGCAACAGAGGAACGTCTTTGCTCTCGGGGGACGGTAAACTCGTTAGGAACGGGTCCCTCGATCGATAGGATGTTTCGGAAAACACTTGCCAACCGGCGAGGCGCGTTTTTATCGCGGCGTCTGGTCGGTTGCCAGATCGCGCGCGGATTTTCACCGGCTTCTGGAATTATTCGTCTATTCGCTGGAGCGGCGGTTCGATCCGTGGATCCCTCGATCCCTCGATCGTCGGGACGGAGAACCGCGGACCCGGGAACGGGCCGATTCGGCCCGAGAAAAAGAAGGGGGACGGCGGTCGACCACGAAAGATATATAATCCCGCCGCGGCGGTGGAACGAGCGGCCGATGCAGCCGACAGAGATGCACGCGGCCTGCGCGCGAGCAAGCGAACAAGCGAGCGAGCGAGCGAGCGGGGAGAACTAGCTGGACGCGGCGCTAATGCGCCTGCTAACCTTACTTTCGCATTGCTAGACTCAATTCATGCCAAGGCTGACTGGGTGCGTTGCCCTCCATTGCCCCTATACCGTCGTCATTGCCGAGGCTCCCTCTGGCCCCTCCAGCCCCTGCCTTTCCCCCCAGGAGGCCTGGCAGTCGCCGTTGCAGTTGCAGTCGCCCGCTGCCATGCCGCCCACCGACGGTTCCTTGCCCCCTCGGACCCCCGACTTGCCACGGAGCCAAACCTCCGTCGCTTAGCTCCTGCTAGGCGATTTCAACTTCGCGTCCCAACTTCCACCGTCTCTGGCCAGAGTCTTTGCCAGGAACTCCGGCCACCCTGTCCAAGATACGCCAGCTTTTTCGTTAGTTTTACGGCTTTCGAGGCTCTTCGGGTTACTCCTATCCGGGAATTCACCTTCCCGAGGTCCCACCCTCCTCGTCTTCCTCCTCTTCTGGGTCTAGACGCTTCGGAATGCTCGCTTTCCGTGGCCCTTCGATCGCGGATTCGTAGACTTGCTCGAGAAAGATGGACAGCCTCGTCCGTTCTATCGACGCTTCTCAGCACGGTTATCGTGCGCCGCTGTTCGACGCTGCTTCGCCGAATACTCGCGGGCAAAGGTCCCGAGGTACCGCGTGAATTTATTTATGAGCTCTTAGACGATGGCAGAGATTGGAAAACAGAAACGGCCCGAGGGAGCTCGCTTGCAGGGCAGACGGCTCGAAGCTTTTCAGATATTTAACTTCGGCAGATGAACGAATGATCAGTATTTTATCGACCGAGCCGCGGTCGCGTCTGGTACGCGTATCCACGGTTTGACGCTGCGAAGGCGGCCCGCTTTCGCGATCGCGCAAATGGCAATCTTTCGTGCCATTTAGACAGCTGCTCGTCAAACGCGTATACGTCCGTATGCACGTCCCACGGTACGTTATTCGGATCTATCGTTCGAGCGTTCACGGATGTTGCGACATTTTGCGAAACCGCGTAAGGAAATTCGGAACTCCTCGACTCTCCTGGCCGGTACGACCAGACCTTCTGACTATGGCAGTGGTTGTTCTGTGTACCGAAAAATAGAGTTGGACGAAATAGTAGCAAGTTCGAGGCTGGTGCCCGGTTATTGACACAGGGTTAATCGCCTGTCGAGGTCGGTCCGGTGTCCCTCGAGTTCTGCGCGTTTCCGTTCGTCTGTTTTCTGTCGGAGCGTGGCTCGAGAAATATTTGGCCAACGAATCGACCGGTGGAAAGACAGACGGAGAGAGCTGCGCAGCGATCGCGATCAATAGGCAAACGTTGCTCCGCGTCGACGGAAATAGAATTCGGAGGAACTGTTTTTCGATCGAATACGGGAAAGCTATTTCCGTTCGCGGATCTTCGGTCGATGGTGGCCAGTCTCCTGTTCGCTCTTATTATTGTTTCGGCGGGCTTTCGAGGCGTCCCGCGACGCTCCGCGGCGGGGATCTTCCCACTTTGGATCGCGAATCGCGAGTCGCAGCTCGTCTCGTCTCGTCTCGCGAGAGTCGTCGACTCTAGCCGACGAAATTTTCCACGTCGCGATAGACCGCGACGTCCCATTATCAGAGAAGGATTGCAGGCGCGTGTTTGATCGGCGATAACGTCGCGCGCGTTTCGCGCCTCTATTTTCAGCGAGAGAAGCATCCGCGCCGCGGCTGGATTCGCAGGCCGGCTGCACTATTCGCGAGACCCCGCCCGTTCTACCGCCGCCTATTATTAAAATCCTCGAGCAACGCGTAAACTTCCCCAAAAATAAAACTGCAGCGTGGCGGCTGCGTTCGACGCCGCATCGTTTTCTCCTTTACCTCCGAGAAATCGGTGTCTCTGCGCCGTTTCGCAAAATGATCTGCCTCGTTCGTTAAATACAGCTCGCAAAATCCCGCGTGCCTCTGTTCATCGAGAAAATCGCTAGCCGCGACAACGATCGGTTCGCTGGTTTGCTTTCCGTTCGACGCGGCATCGTTTTCTCCTTTGCCTCCGAGAAATCGGTGTCTCTGCGCCGTTCGACGGACCCGCGATAGGTCCACCGTTTCGCAAAATGATCTCCCTCGTTTGTTAAACCACAGCTCGCAAAATTCTCTGTTCGTCGAGCGAATCGCTAGCCGCTACAACGATCGGTTCGCCGGTTTGCTTTCCGTTCGACTTGGCGAGCCTACAGAGTTTATGGTCGGGCGATACCGGTCAAAAGATTCCGCGGCGTTTGCGTTTGCGTGAAATAGTAATTATTTGTCGGGGCTCGTCGGACGGGTTTCCGGGAGCGAACCACTCGAAACAGAATTGTTTTCCTCTCGATGCTTTCCCGAGGTAAACGTTCCGTTTGTACCATCTAGCGCGATTCTGTTTGTTCGAGCTTTATCTAACGGCGCGGAGGCTCGGCGCAGCGACTCGTAGAGCGGTCGATTCGATCCTGAAACTCGAGCGGAGCTCTTGAAATCCCGAGGGATAGGAGACGCGTTAATTGGCCCGCGATCGGTGTCGGCTCTGTATTTGCACGAGCAACGAACACGTCGTCGAACGCAACGCTTATTTATAACTTTTTCATCCGGCGAGCTCTCTTATCTGGCGTCTTGCCATCGCGCTCTCCTCTCTTTCTCTCTCCCTTCGCTCCTCTCTCGTTCTCTCCTACGCTCTTCTCTGGTTCTCGTTGCAACTGCACGGCACGTTGATCGGTGCCAGCGCGCGTATCCGCGTCTAGACGTTCTCTATAGAGGATTCTTGCGCTTGCGCTCGCGATCGCCGGAGGATCGAAGGAGCTCCAGAGAAAGAGAAAGAGAGAGAGAGAGAGAGAGAGAGAGAGAGGCTCGAGACGGAAAGTCCAGTTAATCGGTGCCCTTTTCGAGAATAAAAAGACGGTGACTCGCGAGAACCGGCTACCACGGTCAGCAACGAGGAAAAGGGCACGGGACAAAAACGAAGCTCCTCTTCTCCTCGCCTCGGATCGTGGCTAATCGATTCTCGCGCTGTAACGAGCCGATTGGCGTCGACTCGATCGACAAGTTCGACGAACCGTGACAGAAAAATGCGCCGAGACCTTAAACGACCGGAGTCGCGCACTTTGCGTTCGACGCGAACCGTAATAACGCTGCGGAACTCGACAAGCGTGCCGCGCCTTTCCTCCTCGGATACTTGTTGCTCGCGCTTTTCCCTGCGACCCTCGGAAAGTCTTCCAACGATCCACGCCGTACAAAAGCCTCTCTCGTCGTCCCTCTTTCGAAGTCTTTACAGGTATTATTTAAATTATTCGCCGAGTCGAAACATCTCCCGAGTCCTACACGCGGGAAGCTTCGTTCTCGAGAAAATCGAGTTGCCGCTGTACGGGAAGCTGCGAAGGCGAACCAAGTATTGACGCGTCTCGCCATCTTCCGAGGCCATTGTTCTCGAAAACGAAGTATTTAACATTTATTTGCGAAAGATCGATGCAATCGTTGAACGAATCTTATCTTTGGTCCAAGCATCTGCTCGGCGACGGGGCCGCATCCGTTTCGTACACCTGTTCGCGAGATTCTCCGAGCACGCGTCCCGACGTTGAAAGGATTTAGCGCGAAAGTGTAACGGACTGCGAACCGGACACTTTAATATATTTCACTGAACCACTTTTGTTAGGCGCGACTTACAGCTACCCTTGGAATCAGGGATTGAGCAGAACAACGACACGCGTGGTTTCAGGTAAAAATGCAGACTGTCTTTATTTGGTACATGGGGTCCTTATATATTATTGTGCTTGTTTTCGGTAGTCTGTCGAATGTATCATTGTTGGAGGGATGAGGTTATCGGGTGCGTCATGGATAGATGAGAAAGTTGTTGTAAGGGTTTGTTATGGATGAGGTGGCAAGATGCGTCACAGTGTTATGGTTTGAAGGGCCGGATAGATAGGAAAGGTATGATGTGCGGATTCGTCATGGTTGTCGTAGATGCGTCACAAAAGCGCGACGACGACGAATCGACGAATACTCGTCGAAGTTGCTTACACGGTTCGACCTTCCCGATGCTCGTGGAAAGCGGTTTCGCATCTTCGAAGGCACGCGCCTACGCTGCTCGCTGATTCACGCGGAAAGCTATGCGGCCCGTGTAAAAATTCTACGCGGACCTCCCATTGTTCCGGCGAGTGTAATTAGAATACGAAACGTGGACGATTTTCGGCGCGAACCGTTCGTCGGTTTGTCCTCGATCGAGTCGGAAACGTTTCGCGTTGCCTAAACGCGAGCCTAAACCGGTGGACGATCGATCCTTGGATCGCGTTGCCGAGCTTCCGATAGTCCGCGAGTCTCTCTCTGTTATTGTGTTTCCTGTACAGAGCCAGGAGGTTTCTCCTTCGTTTCCAATATCATAGCCGAGCTTTGTGTCTGCGACTTCCGTCGAGTGGAAACCAATAAGTGCATCGGGGAGAGTGGAACTCTCTCCGCGAGCTCTTTGTTCCGCTCGCGTACGCCGAAATTCCATTTCTCCCTCGGAACACGGATTCGGGAGAGCGTGTAACTCGATACCGAGCTGGCCGCCCTCTCCGTCTTTCTGCTCATATTTTCCCTCGGTGTAGTATTTCGCAAAAGCGGAACGAATTTTCCGGTTACACTTCCAATGGTTCTCGACGGCCACCTCCGGATCCTGCTGGTTTCCGAATCGCCGTGCGCGTCGCGTATTCGCCCGGAGAAATCGTTAGCGCGGCGTCGAGTTGCCGGAAACCGTCCTCCGAATTCCTGCAACGACCCTGGCGAACTACAGAAATTGTTGCTCGCGTTTCCTATTTTCAAAGAGCCATCCGAGCCGAAAAGTCGGCGTCAAAGGACGCCCGGAGATCGTTAGGCACCGCTCCGCTCTTCCGGAGACGCCTGGAACCGTTTCGTCGACCGTAGAAATCGTTGCGCGACTCGCCGTTCTCAAAGGGCCGGCGAAACTCAGATTTTCCTGGCCATCTAGCCGACTAAATACGACGGCCGTTCGTCTTTGCGAGGAAATTCCTAACGTTTAACGAGCGAGCAAGGGACGGATCGTCTCTCGCGACCCGCGAAACGAGGATCCTCGAGTCGAGGGTAAACGACGCGAGTCGGGTCTCCGGACGATCGTCGCGGAGGACTCGCTCGGTTTGCTCCGCTCGTAGCCGCGAATCGAGGCAGAATCGGACAGAGAGGATCGGCCAGGAGGTTGGTTCGAACGCACGCGAATACACGATTCTCCAAGTTCGTCCATCGGACTGTCCATTCGTCCGTGCATCTGTCCATCCGTATGTTTGGTCGACCACCCGTCCGTCCGCCCGTCCATCCGTTCGTCTGTCCGTCGGTTCGAGGCAGCTCGTGTTGCCTGGTCCGTGGGGTAGCTGACCTAACCGAAGGGGTCGTTGCACTCTGTTGGGCCCGCTTTCATCCCCTCCACTCCTCTGGTTCCTCTGGTCAGCCTCGCGGACCTAACCGCTCTTCTTCTCTTTCGTCGATTCTCCTTCTCTCCCACTGTCTCTCTCTCTCTCTCTCTCTCTCTCTGTCTCTTTATTTCTCCGTGTCTCTCTCTCTCTCCGTATTCTCGAGTCTCGTCTCTGTTCGTTCGCTCGTGGCCGCAGTTTTTCCTCTTCGTCTTCTTTTCGGCCCGTTCTTCCTTCCTTTCTTCTTCCTCTTCTTGCGGGCCGCTTCTCTTCCTCGATCCTCCCTCCCTTCGGATCCATTCTCCGACTCGCTCGCTCTCCCGTTCGCGTCCTTCTATGCGCGCGTGTGTGCATCTCATACCTACTGAACCCCGGTGTACCCGTAGCCCGGGTCCGAAGGAAATTATAGTTATTTACCGTCGGCCCTTTCGGATAGTCGGTTATTTCGCGGTAGTTGTTCCCTCTCTTGTAGGCATAACTCGACTTGGGAACCGAGAGACAACTTCTTCGCTCTCCAGCGGAGGGATATCCGAGTCACGATAGAACCGAGCCGAGGGAGCAAACGAGACGGATAGACGACCAACCCCGGGGCCGAAGAGCAAAGAAGAGAATCGGATGGGAGAGGAGGATACGGGGATGGAGAGGAACGGGGGTTGATAATGCCGGTTGATGTTGCTGCCGCTTTCTTCCACCAATCTTCGCGTCGATTCTCGACGAACCGGGAATCCTTTCTCCCTCTCCGTCCTTTTTCCCTTTGACAGGGGACTCGCGATAAGTATCGTACGCGATCCTCCCATCTCGTCGCGCGATCTTCTGGAAATTATGATTCCCTGCCCGCGTACACCTCTCCTCGCGGAAGGCCGTTTCCTTCGATTCTGGCCGATCAAATTTGCCCGGCGAGCGTCTCGCGAGACTCCCCGACGATGAATCCATTTCCATCATTGGAGATCTCGTCGGGGGTCCTCGGAACGCTTTGACTTCGGTGGTTCTCGGACTCTCCCAGAGTCTCCATCCGCCTCCTGTCGTTTGCCAGCGGATGCCGCCTCGACTCTGTTTTCGAAGTAACAAGTTTGTCGTGTATCTATTACCGAGGGTCCCGATCGAACGTCTCGACGATGTTGTCGCAAGCGACGTTTAATTAGGGATCGAGCGGAGCTTTCCCAGTCAAAGGTTTTCCGACGGATGAAATTCTCCGGTGCCGACGCAGCGAGCGAAACGCGTCGTCGCCGAGACTTCCGCTTCGCCGCGCCTCGGAGCAATTATTTCATCGCGATAACGATCCACCGGTGTGTCCGCTGGGTTCGAAGAAATTTGAAATGGCAGATTCATGGACGCGCGCCGAACCGAGCAGACGACCATTGGCTTTCGTTCGCGCAAATTGAAAACGCAATTTTCAATCGAGAAGGATTCGTGGCGAGAGGGTGAGATAGAGCTAGACCATGATCTGCGAGGAAGGTAAGAGTCCCGACAGAGGAACGTCGTCGTTGGCTGCGAGCGGGTTAATCGACTGGAGTTTCCTGCAGCTACGCGCGAAGGAGGAGATCGAATGGAAGCGATCGAGGGGCCCAGGGACTCGTCTAGATCGTGGTTCGTTCCGCGATGCTCTCCGCAGGAGTCAATGTCTTCCGATTCGGTGGAGGGAGAGAGGGAGACAGGCAGGCAGAGCCGCAGGGGCGCCGTTCGGGCCTGTTCGGACCGGGTTGCGCGAGGGGAGGAAAAAAGAGGGCCCAAGGAAATCACGCTGTTTCGACGGGATTCACGAAGCGTGCATGACGGAAATGCAGCTCGGCGTGGCGCGGCGTGGCGCGGCGTGGCGCGACTCGGCGCGGTGGCATGAAACCTCCGCCAAGACAAAAAGTTCTTCCCCGCAGGGGAGGAAGAGAAAGGAGGAAGCGCATAGAATGGAAACGAGAGAGGGAAGAGATCCTCCGGCCGGTCGAAGGGGGGCCATCGACCAACAGCGCGTGCACACACACTGCGCGCAGAAACGCGCCCCGGGGACCCTGCAAGGGCCGAGAGGGGAGAAGAAAACTTTTGGCAGCGGCGTGGCGTGCTCGCGAGCAAGAGAACACGCTCCCCGCTTCGCGGTGCCGCGACCGGCTAGGTATCTTCGCGCGATCGTCATTATATCCTTCTCGCGTTTTATCGAGGAGAGCGCTCTGCCCTCTTCGCGATTCCCATTTCACACGCTTCCGGCAATCCGCGACCGCGTAAAGACACAAGACACAATTTGCCAAATTTGCAAATCGATCGGCTCTTCGATCGATCCTCTGATCGCCTCGCGAAAGGCCTAGCCGGCGCTCGTCCTTTCGGACCCGTTTCCGGTCCGCTTCTCGCGAAGGTCGGTGGCTCCGAAGTTTGCCGGAAGAGGTCGAAACTCCGGCGAAAGCGAACCGAGCGCTTATAGTTCTGAAATATACATTTATCGTTGTTCGCGAAACTTTGGTCGTAACTCGAAGAAGGTTACGGAGATACCCCGTGACCAGCACGCGATCATCGAAATTCTAATCGCATCATACGAACGCGCGAATTCGTTCGATTCCTCTAATTTTTGTCTAGCTTCTCGGGTCGGTGCGATCGAGCGATCCCACCCTCGGAAACGCTTCGGGAAATCGGCGCGCTCTCGTTTCTCTGTTGTCGCCGTTAGCGAAACTTTTTCTCGACGGTTTCGTCTTCTTTCCTAGAGAATGACGCGCGAAGGACACCCTGTATAATTCAGGAGTCGGCAAACGGCGAAAGAGACGATTCGCTGTCGGGCGAAACGGAAAGCTCTCTCGTTCCGTCTCTCCCTGGCTGTCTCTATCCGGCTCTCTGCTATCGATCCGCTCGTCGTCGGTCCGCTCCGGCTAGCCTGGCGCGTACGCAACGGGTCGCGAGCGCTACGTGTTCGCTATTATTCGCTCGCAGATTTAGGTTTTCAGCACGAAATGGCGGTGGTCCGCTTATCGGATGACGTTAGCGGCCACGGTCCGCGATAAGGTCGGTTGTTTGCCGTGCGTTTGCGAGGCGTTCCAGACTATGTAGAGATTAGCTTATCGCGACTACGAGCCACAAGGAAGTCTCTGTCCGTTCGCCGGTACTATGTCAATATTATTTCAATGACCGGCGTCGAGCAAACAGGGTCGCGGAGCTTTGAAATTGCGACGCGTCTCTATCGGAGATCGCGTCTCCGCCGGATCGTCGATCCCCGGCGCCAACGGACATCGCGAATCGAATCGAATCGAAACCGTGCCCGAAGTCGAACCGTATCGAAACTTCGCCGGGGCCCCGCGCGTTCACCGTCGCCGGAATAATTCTAGCGATAACGTTGGCTCGTCCCCGACGATATTGAAACTACGTCGGAGGACTCGGCCTGGGTTCCAACGTTATCTAATCGCGGCTAAACCGTCCCATTTATTCGGAACCCGGCACACCCAGACGAACGCCAGAATAAAAGAATCGTAGGACGAGGCGAAGTCGCTAGAACACGTTCAGGCTGCAACCTTGTTTCCCTTAAATGTTTCGAGTACACCTTTGAAGCGGCCATCGCTGCACCGATGCTAATTTGCTTAGAGATTTCTCGTGAAAATGAGTAGGCTTGATTCGTCCAGTCGTTCCTGTTTATTCGAAAGCAAAATATTAATCTCGTTTATTATTATATCCCTTAAAAGTTTCGAGTACACCATTGAGTGTTGCACCGATGGTAATTTGCTTAGAGATGATTTGTGAAAATGAGTAGGCTTGATTCGTCCAGTCGTTCCTGTTTATTCGAAAGCAAAATATTAATCTCGTTTATTATTATATCCCTTAAATGTTTCGAGTACACCATTGAACGTTGCACCGATGGTAATTTGCTTAGAGATCTTTCGTGAAAATGGGTAGGCGTGATTTGTCCAGTCGTTCCTGCTTATTCGAAAGTAAAATGTTAATCTCGTTTATTATTATATCCCTTAAAAGTTTCGAGTACACCATTGAATGTTGCACCGATGGTAATTTGCTTAGAGATGTTTTGTGAAAATGGGTAGGCTTGATTCGTCCAGTCGTTCCTGTTTATTCGAAAGCAAAATATTAATCTCGTTTATTATTATATCCCCTAAAAGTTTCGAGTACACCATTGAACGTTGCACCGATGGTAATTTGCTTAGAGATGTTTTGTGAAAATGGGTAGGCTTGATTCGTCCAGTCGTTCCTGTTTATTCGAAAGCAAAATATTAGTCTCGTTTATTATTATATCCCTTAAAAGTTTCGAGTACATCATTGAACGTTGCACCGATGGTAATTTGCTTAGAGATGTTTTGTGAAAATGGGTAGGCGTGATTCGTCCAGTCGTTCCTGCTTATTCGAAAGTAAAATGTTAATCTCGTTTATTATTATATCCCCTAAAAGTTTCGAGTACACCATTGAACGTTGCACCGATGGTAATTTGCTTAGAGATGTTTTGTGAAAATGGGTAGGCTTGATTCGTCCAGTCGTTCCTGCTTATTCTGAAACAAAATATTAGTCTCGTTTATTATTGTATTAACGTCTATACGCGTGCAGAAGAATCGTAGCGGACGGTGCCACGATTCTTAGAACGATTGTTTAGGTTACGGTCCCGATAAGTACGAGGGTTCCGAACGAAATCTCGGATCGAGATCGGATCGTGTTCGGTTTTGTCGATCCGCTCGTCATAGTCCAGAGCGAAATGATGAGGATACAACCGCGGCATCGACGAATCGAGTTTGATAAGAAGCGTAACTTTATTCAAAGATTCCACGACTTTCTTCCGCCGAGTGGTTTCGCTGTCGCGCGAAGCAGGTACGTTGTTGCATTCGATAAAGTATGCGAACGACGAGGTGGAGCAGCGAGCGTAACGCCACGCGTAGAACTTCGTTCATGGTCCGTCGAGCGTTTCTTCTTCTCCCTCTCGCAACTGCGAGTAGCTCGAACCAGACGATCGTTTCTAATACTCGAATTTTCGAGGTTTCTTCCGGAAACCGGTTAGGCCTAGGCTGTTGTTCGCGCGAGGCGTACGCGAGCGTCCGCGTTCCTTTCGTTGCCGGACTTAAATTATTAATGCCAGTTGCTTTGGGCACTCATGCAACATTTATGGGAGCGCAGCGGTTCGAGGAAACGCGGACGAGAGAGATTCGCCGATTCGCCGTGAGCGTATTCGCTTGACCTTTATAATAAAAGCGGCCCGAAATAAATCTAGTCGCGGATTCAGCGAGCGCCGCTCATTATAGTTCGACGATACGATTCTTCTCCGAATACTCCTTTTCCGTGTACGCAGCCGCGCGGATCGCCGACGAACCGTGCTTCCAAGACCGACGGCTTTGGTCCTGCGATCGCAGAGTTCTCGTCTTGTCCCAGTTTCTGGCAAGCTTTTAGCATTTTGCCCAGCGAACTCGCGGGTTTCGAATCCTTTTCGAGCACTTCCGATATCGCAAATCAAAAAGAAAAAACGCGTTTCTTCGCTCGATACGTATTCTCTCGTCACCGTTCGATACCGTATCTATTTCTTTTCGTGGTAAATTCGTAAAATCCGCGGACCCGTCGTCGCAACGTTCGCGAAGTCGTCGATATATTTGGACGGAATATTAAAGAATGCATCTAGGTATCCGAGGAGAGCTCGTTCGAGAATACGCCGAGAAAACTGAATAAATCAGCGTCGCGATGCATCTGGGTCATCGTCCAAGGGTTGAACCGCTTCGGGAGCCGACGACGTTGTCTTCCGCACGATTCGGTGATCGCGAGAGATCGAGTGGTTGTAAAAAAAAGAAAGGAAAAGGAAGGAAAATAGAGAAGAAAAATAAATCCAGATCTACGAAGCGAGTTTAAAAAGCCTGGCGCAACGAGCGTCCGCCAGCGTCAGCGGGCCGACGCGACTCGAGCGCGATGGACAGATTCGTTTAATCGAATCGCGATGTCGAACGGGTGGACCGGCTGCGATATTTTCGATGGGAGCCGCGCGGGCGCCTCATTTGTTTTCCACGCTTTTCAATTTCCTTCCGAACGAGTTCCCGCTGCCCGGTTAGGTATCCAGGCTACTAGCTTAATACGTTTTCAAGAACCCTCGATGAATATCAATCCGCGTTTCGAGCGAGCTCGTCGGATCCGATCGGGTCGGAGCGGATCGGAGCGGGTCGGAGCGGGTTGGAGCGGGTCGGACCCGCGCGAACAACCGTGCGAGAATAGCGAAAAGCGTGGAGCGTCCTCGAGCCGATATTTTGCGGAATTACGTTCGCCGCGACCCGCTCCGCCGAGCCGGAAAACTTGGAAATCTTTTGGGCGGAATCGACGCGCCCGACGACTTCGCCTCCGTCGAAAACAAACGACAGACTCGGTGAACGGAGGTGGAACGAGACGTCGCGACGGCTCAAACGGAAACCGCGCGACGTTTCCATCCATCCCCCGGAATTCGACTTCGATTACGTTCGCGAGACGTCGAAGAACCCGCTGCCGCCGCGTCGATGCTTTCCCGAAATCGATTCCGCCCGGCGAGATACGCTTCGGAGAACAATTCCTTGCGGCCAGAAGACTCGAGCGACTTCAATGGCTTAGTCGAATGAACCTTTTATAAAGCGTCGCTGCAATTTATCCCGTTCACCGTCCTCGCCTCCCTCTCGCGCGCTATCCGTCGAAGCCGTTATCTTCGCGCGCGTATTCCCGGCGAATGTTTCCTCCGCCTAGCAAACGCGCAATTAAGGACTCCTTTCGAGGACGAGCGATCGCCCGAAACGACGACTGAAAATTTCATTTAGAAACTCATTTCGATGCAGCTACCAGCCAGCGTCGGATTAGCGCGCTTCCCGTTTCCGTCCTCGGTTTTCTATTTTTCATTAGTCCCGTCGGCATAAATTCGTTCGGTTCATCGCTGCAACGATTTTCAACAGTTCCCTCTCCGCTCGCAACCCCTCCCTACCGGAATTACCCGGTTCTCTTGTTATCTCTGCGGCCGGGAAACCGTCGGCCCGTGCTTCGCGTTAATTGCGAGCTCGGAACAACGGATTCCACGGAAAAGAAATGATCGCCGGAACGAAGTTTCCACCGTGGAAGACGCCGATCCCGCGATACCGTCCGTACCCACCACCGGCTGCGAAACTTCCTGCGGACGATCTATCGGCTACCCCAACCGAACAAAAAACCAAACTGCAACGAGAACTCGTTCCCGGTTTCCCGGACCACCGTCCGATCGGTCGTTAAGAACTTCTACGATCGAGAAGACTGCCGGAACCTTTGATAATTCTTCCGGAAATTACGGGAGGTCGATCTCGCGACTTCTGGTCGACGGAGTACGTCTTATTCGGCCTTGTTTCTGCGCGGGGACCGTACCGCGATTAGGCCATCGATGTTTCTGCGTCGCTAATGTCAGGGTACTGCCAATGGGACAAGCAAGATGCAATGTGGTCCAACCGATCGATTCTGACGTTGTAGCAGAGCGGCATTATAGCATGATCTAGACCGATTATACGATACTATACTGTGGAAAATAATCTTAACACTTTATCGACCGGCGATTATTTCAGAATTCTTGTAAGGTCCATGATCCATGACTGAAAACTTTTTAATGGGTCCTTCAAGACTGACAGCAATTTTTAGTGGGAATCAACAATGCATCCCCAATAATATTGTCTAATAATGTTGTTAAAAATTGGAATGTAAAACTAGAATTTTAAGCTTCATTTTGATACAGCGCTAATATTGAAAAGCCTGTTAATAGGCTTCAGAATTTTTGTAAGGCCCATGATCCATGACTGAAAACTTTTTAATGGGTCCTTCAAGGCTGACAGCAATTTTTATTGGGGATCAACAATGCATCTCCAATAATATTGTCTAATAATGTTGTTAAAAATTGTAAAAGTATTTCGACGTCGATGCAGAAATGTGTAATCTGATGTAACAGCTGTGCAAAGACGCACTTCGACGGATTTGTCGAACATTTAGTTGAAATATGTTTACGTTTAGTTAAAATTTATTATTTATTACGTTTTGTTAGCAAGATTGTGGTAAACGCTGAAAGGTAGCCTGCGTTAAATGGAACTAGTTCGTAATGTCTTGGAAAAATGACGAGGACGTATTTATCGTTGCAATTTTCGTTGCAATTTTAACACTTTATCGACCGGCGATTTTTTCAGAATTTTTGTAAGGTCTATGATCGATGACTGAAAACTTTTCAATGGCTCTTTCAAGGCTGGCAGCATTTTTTATTGGGGATCAACAATGCATCCCCAATAATATTGTCTAATAATGTTGTTAAAAATTGGAATGTAAAACTAGAATTTTAAGCTTCATTTCGATACAGCGCTAATATTGAAAAGCCTGCTAATAGGCTTTCGGTTGATAGAGTGTTAAGAACAGTTGTTTCCGTTGAAAAGTTGTCGAAGTTGACGTAAGTTAACGGAGTTGATGATGATGAACGAAGTTGACGGTTCATCGGTGCCAACACAGTTGCGATTCTTCGACGTTGACCGAAGTTGAGAGATGGCGAAAGGAGAGAAAAGGAAAGGGAGCGTTTCGTCCCAGACCTGGCAGACGTTTGGACATCGGAAGGAAGTCGAAGTCGGCGCGTATGGGAATCGATGACGGATCGGGTAGCAGCGAGAAAGGGCGTCGAATCGCCCACAGGTCCGTCCGTTGGCGAGCGTAGGAGGCAGAGAGCCGCGGCGGTCGGAATCGAAAGAAGAAACGAGAAGTCGCGAGACGAATTTTTGGAGGGTTCGGCTGGGAGAAGGAAGCGCTCGATCGCAGGCCGGACAATAAGGAAGACGTTAGGGGATGCGAGGGGGGTTAACAGCGACAGGAATCGGAGATGCAGCGCTCGGGTCCGGGTCGAAGGATATAACGGGCTTGCACGGTGCAAAGCTGGCGGCGTCGTATCGGCCCGGGCCATCTTTGGTCTTTGTCTCGGTGACCTCTACGACGCAGATTGCTTTCGGGTATTATACGAGAGACGTGGGCATAATACTCGCGCGCCGGCTGCCCGTCGCAACACACTATTCCTGTGCTAACGGTATACGGCGCACCGTGCTTGCTCGCATAACGGAGGACTGGTTTACGACGGCTCGGCGGCCGAGCCGAGAGGGAGAGCCTAGGTTCTCTCGGTGTCTCGTCTCTAGCCCGAAGTGCCCGAGCACCGGCCGGTTTCCGCTAACGAGGCCGATCGAGAGACGGCCGTGATCGTCGTTTGATAGCCGAATTAAAATCGGAGAAAGAGGACAGCGTCCGGGGACCGTCCGCGCCACGCTCGATTCTCCGCGGACAATTCCGGCATGAGGTCACAGCTTAATTATTCACGCTCGCCTCGCCATATTTTATCGACCATGGTCGCCGGTGTCGGCGTTAGCGTCCATTCGTTGCGAACTCGAGCTCCTCGCCTCGCCTCGTCTAGCCGCTAGCTTCGCCGAATAATACATGCCCGACAAAGAACAAAGCGATGATGGAGAACGCGTCGCTTCTTCCGGAAACTCGCCCGAGTGTCCCGATGAATAGCTCATGGGTTCGCGAGGGAATCCTTCTCGTCCGTCTCGGCGTTATCGTCTGCAACTTCGAAAGAACTTGCTCCGGGAACCGGCAACTTCACACCTGGCCATCTTCCTTCCTCTCCTCTATGACAAGCCGAAGCGTTCCTCCGAGACTTCCGGAACGGGTCGTCCGACTCTGGATTTATTCATTTATCTCGCTCAACTTTTTATCCTTCATCACCTGTTGGCGCTCTTCGGAAACCCTCTGGCTCGAATTCTGCGGTCGCAAAGCATCGACTCTCCTGGACGATTAGACATCGGTCCGCTGACTCGTTCCAGGACCTTTTAGTCTCCGTCCGAAACGTCTAAGCGACTCGCGGATCCGATCGAGCGATTACCAATTCAGTTTTATTCGCAGTCGACAATTTAGATGATCGCCTATCGATTTCTTCCGTCTACCCGCGTTCCCAAGTTTCTTATTTCCAACTGTTCCGCAGACTTACGCTCGTTGGCGCTCTCCGGAAACCCTCTGGTTCAAATTCTGCGGTCGCAAAGCATCGACTCTCCTGGACGATTAGACATCGGTCCGCTGACTCGTTCCAGGACCTTTTAGTCTCCGTCCGAAACGTCTAAGCAACTCGCGGATCCGATCGAGCGATTACTAATTCAGTTTTATTCGCAGTCGACGATTTGGATGCTCGCCCATCGATCTCTGCCGTCTATCCGCGTTCCCAAGTTTCTTATTCCCAATTGTTCCGCAGACTTACGCTCGCTGCCGCCGTAGAGGTCGCGTTTATTGATAAAGAGACACCGTTGACGCAACTATTTTTTTACAGTGGTATCCTTTCGATAGTTTCCATCGCGAAACGGCTCGTCTTCTCGTTCCGACGTCCCGAATCGATCCGTCGACCTCGTTCTCGTCAACGGCACCCCATTGGCCGGTAGCCGCGACATCGATCCGGGAAGTAGACTTCTCTGGATCGAACGATTCGTATTCCAATCTCTGCGATATCTACGCAGGGGGCCGGCGAGTTCGATAACGTTGCGATCCCGCGTCGTCGTAACATTTTCGAAATTTTCAGGGACCCTTTTCGCCGGCTTCCGTCGCGAGATTAGATCGCGCAGGGTGCTCGAGCAGCGAAACGTCCTACCGGCGTAATCCCGAGATTATATTTACGAAACCGATGTGGGTAATCACAATAAATTATCTCGTGGATCGACAAAGAAATTGAGTATAGATTTATTATCAAGTAAGGTATTGAAAGTAATTAATACTATAATGTATAATATAATATTCTCTCGCGACACGTGTTCTCTCGCAACGTACTGTCTTTCTCTCTCTCTTTCTCTCTCTCACAGCGTTTGCTCTTGTGGACACACGTCTTCATTCTCTCGCATACCTTAACGGACTCCCTCGTTCTCTCGACGACTCGAGCGTTTCGCATTTAAACATAAACAACATCACATATAGTACGA
>CM052088.1:1232481-1267246 GCA_028453745.1 Agapostemon virescens
CATTCATACACCACGATTCTCATCTATATCATTACGCCTTATCCTCAATACGCTTTGTGTCTAAAACCTAACCCACAATTATGTGATTTGCACCCTTTCCTTGCCTTGGGGTCCTCGACAAACGCCATAGCTCGTTGCAATGGTCCTGCAAATTAATTTTTCATGGACAAACCAGTTGTGCGATTTTAATTTAACTAACTGGGTTAGGCAGTGCGAACCTTCCACCATGACTTGGATTAATTTTATCGAGGTCCTTCGAATCGTTTGGTCGGTATTGCTGTTTTAAGTGCAACTAGTTTGACGATTTTTAGGATCCTTGACAAAAGCCGCAACTCATCGCAATGGTCCTAGAAATGAATTTCATGATTTCATGACTACATCACATGTAGTATGACATTCATACACCACGATTCTCATCTATATCATTACGCCTTATCCTCAATACGCTTTGTGTCTAAAACCTAACCCACAATTATGTGATTTGCACCCTTTCCTTGCCTTAGGGTCCTCGACAAACGCCATAGCTCGTTGCAATGGTCCTGCAAATTAATTTTTCATGGACAAACCAGTTGTGCGATTTTAATTTAACTAACTGGGTTAGGCAGTGCGAACCTTCCACCATGACTTGGATTAATTTTATCGAGGTCCTTCGAATCGTTTGGTCGGTATTGCTTTTTTAAGTGCAACTAGTTTGACGATTTTTAGGATCCTTGGCAAAAGCCGCAACTCATCGCAATGATCCTAGAAATGAATTTCATGATTTCATGACTACATCACATGTAGTACGACATTCATACACCACGATTCTCATCTATATCATTACGCCTTATCCTCAGTACGCTTTGTGTCTAAAACCTAACCCACAATTATGTGATTTGCACCCTTTCCTTGCCTTAGGGTCCTCGACAAACGCCATAGCTCGTTGCAATGGTCCTGCAAATTAATTTTTCATGGACAAACCAGTTGTGCGATTTTAATTTAACTAACTGGGTTAGGCAGTGCGTACCTTCCACCATGACTTGGATTAATTTTATCGAGGTCCTTCGAATCGTTTGGTCGGTATTGCTTTTTTAAGTGCAACTAGTTTGACGATTTTTAGGATCCTTGGCAAAAGCCGCAACTCATCGCAATGGTCCTAGAAATGAATTTCATGATTTCATGACTACATCACATGTAGTACGACATTCATACACCACGATTCTCATCTATATCATTACGCCTTATCCTCAGTACGCTTTGTGTCTAAAACCTAACCCACAACGGAGGATGCCGGGTCCGTGTTAGGTCCCCGGGACGGCTAATCGAGGCGGCGTGTCCGATTCGGGTTCGAATAAAGAGCCGGAGGAGACAAAGTCGCCGGGGCCGGTTCCCGTGTGTTCTCATAAATTCGCGAAACGAATGCGGCACGAGACCGAGTACACGGAGCAGCTAGATAACGCGGAGGAACAAAAGACCGAGGCCCGGGGTTGGCTTTGAATTTTAAAACGCGGAGAAACGTCCGGCCGACCGGTTTGCAGTCAGAAATAAAGAGGTAAACAAACGGACGGAAATAGCGGGGCCGGCTTGTTCCCATTGCCATTATCGCGGGAACGTTGTAATTATTCATTTCGACGTTTCAAAGGCCGAAATCGACCGATCGTCGCGAACTCGAGTTCTCCCGTCCCTCTCTCTCTCTCTCTCGCTCTCGCTGGATCTCTCTCCGGTTTCGTTTCTCGCGTGCAACGGCGAAAATGAAATCGCTGCGTCGGTGAACCGGGGGTCTCCCCCCGATTAAAAACGAATTTACGGGACGCGCGGACGTGTCTCGCGCTAATTACTTCTCGCCACGGAGCTTCGCAATAAACTGCAGACCTTCGCCGGCCAGATGGTGCAGCGCCTCGACGCGGCGCGACGCGCTCGCCTCTAATTCCGGCGATCCTTTGTCTAGCTTTTCCGCGCCGGAGGATCGCGACTCTGTCGCGTCGCGGTTCAAAGTAGCAGCCGCTACTCTACTTAAAAATAGAGAAAATCCAACGAGCAAAACGGATCCGGCGAACGCGCAAAGCTTCCCGTTTACGGTCACCGAAGTCTCGCGGAGATCGTCAAATAGATTTGTTGCTCGAAATTTCGGTACGAACGGGTCGCTGCAATTTTTGCGAAAGCTGGGAATCCGCGCGTCGCCGAACTAGCCGGTCCGTGCCGCGCGTTAACGAGCGAGTCGTCGACCCGTTCAAATATTTTCCTCGTTAAAACCGACCTTGTTTCGCCGCGCAAAACGTTCGGAGAACGACGAAAATCCTCGCGGCATCCGACTACCACGTAAGGGATAATTTCCCGCGGAACGAATCCCGGAATCCCGTGCCAGGAAATGGAACAACCGGTCCCTGTGTCGGGGAATCGCGAACACTCGTGCTTTCGTTGATCTTGGCCGTCTAGTCGCCTCGTCGACCGGTTCTATTTCTGTTCTAACGCCGTTTCACCGTCGTTCGCGGACTCGTCTAAATTTTCTACTCGCTCTCCAAGGTCGCGCAACCTCGCCGAGGCCGGTTTCTAATGGCGCAGAGCTCCGCGCCGGCGTTAGAAAGCGAGAGATCGAGACGCGGAGGTCGAACGAGACCTGGGTCTCGTCGCTGGTCATTACCAAGGTCCGAACCGAGACAATGACCTCGGCTCCGGAACTGGCAAGGTTCTCCGTGGTCCCAAAAAGAATGCTCCTCTCCGCCGTAACCTAAATTCCGCCGGGAACACGGGTGCCCTTGGTTTATTCCTGAAGACGCTTCGGCGCGGGACCGAACGTCGTTGAAAGATCGTCACGGCTCTCTGGAAAACCACCCCTGTTCGCCCGAACGCGCAGAGTTCGTTAAAAGTTGGTCCTTTTCGCGATCGCTCCGGAAACTCCAAAAACCGCAGGGTAAATTTCAATGAAAACGATTCGTTGGAAACGTCGAGGCGCCGTTTCGAAAAACGTTCGAGGACCTTTCTGGGGTACGCGGTCCACGGATTTGAATCACGCGTGTCGTCGGAGAGGAACGAGGCATTCGCTTCGAAGGATTCGGCGACGGGTTTCGATCGTTTCGCAGGACGTATGACGGCTGTTTTCGCGTCGGAAGAATAGGCCCTTCGCGTTCTACGCGCGGGGGTGTTTCGACGGAGATCGAAGCGGGAGGATCCGTCGACGGAATTGGACGCGGCCTTCGACACCGTCTGCCGTCGTTTCGGAAAAGGAATACCGCGAGCCGAGGAACGGAGGATGGCGGACGGGGGCGAGAGTTATAATATGCGGGAAGCGCGACGGTGATTCGCTTCGAAAGGGGGAGCAGAAGGGAACGCGGAACTGGCTCCGCTATTTCGTTTGGTATTCCCGCGACTGGAAGAATCCAGTTGGCATTTCAAGTTTGCCGGGGCCACGTTCGCAGCCGCCTTAGGCTTGCTTAGACGCTTATGTAATATTCAGTGGCGGAGAGCGTTACGAGTGTTGCGCAACTAAGCCGGAATAATAAGTATCCTTGAGCGGTTCTAACGACCGGTGGATCGCGACCGTCTGCGACCCTGCCGTTAGAAAGCAAAAGTTAAAGGCCGCCGGTCCATTCTAGTCAATCAAGACTATTTCCTCCCGAGACGGTGGCCTTGATTCCCTTTCCCGCTCATCGTCGTCGTCGACGTCGTCTATCGTCGCGATCGCGCGCTCGTTCGCGAGCCGACGCGAAACGCGAAATTTCCGCGGAAACCGCGCAGCTCGCAAAATATTAGCGGGCCCGTTCGAGCTTTTAGCAAATTGCTAATTACATCGATGCGGCCGGTCTCGGTCGATGCGATAGGATTGGCCGCGCGCCGATCCGCCGCGACCCGGCCCAATGTCGTTTCAACGACAGGTCAATTATTTAATTGGCCGCGACGCGCTTGCGATTCCGATTAGAAATTACGAGAGGCGGACCGGTCTCCGGTTTCGCTCGTCGCTCCCTCGGCGAAAACCAGCTCCGTCGAGACCTTTCGACCGTCTGGAACCTCTAACGGTATCGGCAAAAAAACGCGCGACACGCACACGCGAACGCGCGAGCGACACAGCCTCCGGCTCGCGACAACTCCTCTCCGCTCCGGTCGCCATCGTTGTCGTCGTCGTTGTCCTCGTCGTCGTTTGCCAACGAAAATCTGCCGGCTGTTCTAGCGTTGACTGTACACGCCGAGGATGATCGTACGCGAGGCTCGTTTCGCGACCCGTCCGCGTACCTCCTGGTACAGCGAGCAAACGGTTGTCCTTGAGCGGCGATCCTCTCTCGGCTAGGAATTAGCGATTGTCTTCGGCTCGATGGATCCTCGAGCGTGAAACCCGTCGACCGCGGAGCCACGCCGGTTAGAAACCCTCTTTCGTCTAATTGCGAGCGTCCTCCGGAGTCGCTTGACCGTCTGCAACCTCTAACGGCATAGGCAAAAAGACCACTGGCCGAATACGGATCGTTGTCCTTGAGCCTCCGGCCAGCCAGCCGCGAGCGACAGCTCCCATCGACGGGCGCCAAACGTTAGATCGTTTGAAAAGTTCGCGAACTTCCAAAAATTAACCGGCATTGCGAAAGACGCCTCCAATCCGAAAGGAACGCTTTGCAAACGGAGGTGCAAGTTTCTAACTCGAGGAAGATTCGGCTCTTCTGGCCCTGAGACCTCGAGATCGTTGAACTCCGACGCTAATGCGATCGCGAGACTCTTTTCCGCCCGTCTTTAGAATCTTCTAGTCCTCCGAACGCGACACGGCTCCCCGATTCACGGTAAAAACGCTAAACGATCTTTTGTTCGGCCGCAAGGTAAAAAGTAACACCTTTCGGCGGTGTCTTTTCTTCCCAGCGTTCCGCCAGGCTGGTCCTCGTCGAGGTAACTAACGATCGGATGCAAAAGTTGATGGATGCCCCGATAGACGTAGTTCGATGAGGCGATACATCTTCTTCTCCGAGGAAGAGAAATTAACTACGGGACTAACGATCCTGTTTTCTCGGACCACCCACCGTCGACTCGTTCGTTCAATTTATTCGTTGGTCGACGTATAAATATAAATATAAAATATGTATTTTCTAGCGGAATCGCGACAAATCGGAGCGAGTTAGAAATTTTATTTTCCTCTCCCGATATGTTTCGCTGGTCGTACGCGGCACGATTGCTCGCACCGTCTGTTTATCGTTTACAGGAATAATTCCAGTTTCCCGTGGGCGCGGGACGCGACGTTTTATCGATACGATCGAAACGGAACGGTCGAGCGCGGAGGATTAAAGCGTTAGGAGCGACGGGAGAACGGTTCACGGACAGCTTACGTCGGCTAAAACAGTTAAAATCGCGCAAACGAGGAAAGAGCGGGCAAAGAAAAATGCAAAACAGCTCGAAAACCTGATCCTGACACGGTCGCCGGTGACGCGAGCAGCGAGGATCGTTAGGAGAAATTCGAAAGCGGCGCACGAGAAACGAACGACCATGATCGGACGGCGAGCAGCCTCGCGTCCCGAGACTTTTTCCGTGGGCGTGCAGCGTAAACACTCGTCGGCAGACTAAGCAAATCGACGACCGCGTCTAATCGGACGGCCCGCGGACGGTCCGTCTCGTTTCTGGAATTTCGACGATCGCCGTTTATCGCGATTCCGTTTCCGCGAACGACGGAATCGCGTTTTCTAGCGAACGCCCAGCGACGCCTACGAGAATAAATGCAAAACGACGCGCGGCTCCACGGTCGCGACCCACCCGTTTCCCCGCGCTCGATCGTTCGTAGAATCGTTCTTCTAACTTTAGCGTCCGTGCACATGACTCACGACGGCCGTGACTCAATTTTTTCCCCCCGTCGAGACTCAATTGACTCATTGTTTGAGCGACGGACCGCGTGAAACGCGCGCGAAATTAAGCCACTTAAGCGGCGATCGGTCGGAAACCAGGCCACCGAATTTACGATCCTCGTGAAATCGGCCCGGCTCAGCGAAAAATTTGATACTCTCCACGCTGGTATTTGGGACGGCGAAATAGAATTTCACGGTGGCAATGACGTCGCCGTTGTCCGGAACTGCTGGCGACGAATCTTGCGTTTCGGAAGGGCCATAGATCGCTCCGTGCATCGCCAGAGCCGCGCCTCCTTCGCTCAGACCACGCCTACGTTGCGCCAATCTAGCCGGATAGATTCGACAAGAAGGATTTTCAATCTTACGATAGACTCTGTCGAGATCGAAGGAAATCGGCTTGTTCCGGACGATACTGCGAGCATAGATTGCTCCCTCGAGCAACGAGGCCACGCCTCCGTCGACCAGACCACGCCTACGTTGCGATAATCTAGTCGGATAGATGCAGCAACACGGATTTTCAATTTCACGATAGACTCTGTCGAGATCGAAGGAGATCGGCTCGTTCCGGACGATACTGCGAGCATAGATTGCTCCCTCGAGCAACGAGGCCACGCCTCCTACGCCTGGACCACGCCTACGTCGCGCGGAGAGAGCCGGATAGACGCTGCAAGATAGATTTTCAGTCTGGCAGAGAGTCCGTCAAGATTCGAAAACGCGAGGACCCGTTCTGGCTTCGTCGAAGGCAAGAGCAATCACGCCACGCCCACTCGGGGTAATTTGTACGCGGCAGAAATGAATCGGACGATTCTCTGTCCGATCGTTGGACTTTGCCGTGGAAGCGAAGCGATTTCGGTGGCACGCGATCGGAAATTTGCCCGATCAGGCGCCGGAAAATTCCGCTCGATCCTCTTCGGTCGAAAGCGTCCTATCGAGGCTGCAAAAATTCGCATAGAGGTGCAACGTAGACGGTTTTTGCACGACGCGCGACGCTAACGAATCCGCTAATGGGAGCTATGTGCGCAAGAGCGGCTCGCTCGTTGGGACGTCGCGAGATTACGAGCCGGCTGGCTGCATATTTTTAAACGGTCGAGCGGCGTAAACGCCATTAGATCGCGTCACGATCTATGACTCGATTCCTCGGTTGAGTCAGCCCGGTCTGGCCGTGCTAGGCGCGACCTTCGCGGTGTCACTAACCTATGGTTACCGCGTAGAAACGGCGAACCGACCAGACGGACGCGCGTCTAACGAGTTCCCGGACCGCCGAAGACCGCCTCGGGCGCGTTAATTCCCGATGTATTCCAAACACACCGAGTGCCAGACTTCCGCTTGCCTTATCCTTGAACTAGCGTCGCTAACCTTCGGACCCGTACCCGACGGCCGACGCGCGTCTACCGCGAATAGATCTCGCAGTCTCGAACAGCCGAAACGTTGCGAGCGCGCTCGGCGCCGAACGATATCGAACGAGAAACGACCGTTCGAACTGATCGATCGAGCAGCCCGTGCAAAGCGCGACAACTTTCTTAAAATTTTATCGAACAGCTGGAGTTTTCCGAGGAAAGCTGGAAGGATCGGTTTGCCCGATGAAGGGGAAAAAAGTTTTCGAAGAGAATCTCTCGAACGAAAGTTTTCAGGATTCTCTGGCACGTTTTCGTGGACGAGCAACGGTCGGCCGAAAGCGGCGAGAAAGATTGTCTCTCGGCGTTTCAAGGACACCGGAAAAGTGGCATCGTTACGGCCGCCGCCGGAGCGACCTCTCGACCGAGCCGAGCGTACAGCAAACGTCGATTTTATCGGCTACATCGGAGTGTTCGGCCGCGGGCTTCGGGAAAGGAGAAAGTTTTTCCCGGTGAAAAATATCTCGGCTACGCCGCCATAGAGGAGAGAAAGTGAAAACCCATAAATCGTTGACAGATTGGAATTGGGGACGGTCGAGTCGCGTCGCGTCGCGTCGCGTCGGGGCAATTGACGACGGGCCCCTGTAGGAAAAATGGAAGGAACGAGTTTCTTGGGCGTGTTTCAGCTAGAAACAGGGCGCGCGAATAAATCGCAATTGAAGATAATTGTAACGGATGGCATTTTAAATAGGAATGGCGACCGGCCACTTGTTTCTCCGTCATACTTTAATAAATGTACACGACCGGATCGTAGTTTTCGAACGGATTGTCGCGCGACGCGACGCGCAGCGCTATGGGGTATTTGACCCTAAACTGCGCCGAAAACAGTCCGCTCCATGGACGTTCCCCGAATGGAACGAATTCTATGCGGGATTTACTCGAACCGTTGTGTTTCTTTCGTTCGCGTCGATGGACGTCCAAATAGTAGGATTTTCTCTTTTAAATCGTAACCCGTCTTAAAATTGTTGTAGAACGATCGAAATAGTTGTCGTCGAAGGATCGACTAAAGATTCTTCGGCCGTGGACCCAGGGGTCTTTAAATATTACGAAATAATCGCCGGCAGGCGATGCGTCGAAACGATCGAGCAGCGAAATTATCGTCAACAAGTTTACCGTTGTGTTTTAATTCGAACGACTGTTGGCGCAGCTCGGTGTACCGGATACGCGCGTCTGGGTCGTAGAAAATGCTGTACGAAACACGGCGCGCCAGCCGGTTTTTCAGTCGCGGCGACCGTGAATTATTTGCAACGGACGTTAGCCGGGGTCTGTGACCAGCGGTCAATGACGAGGATTAGACTCAAGGCCGAATTAGAGCGAATAAACGGCTTTCGCGTCGCGAACACGATCTCGAGACTATTCGAGAGCCGGGTTCTCTTTTGTGCTCGCGGCTCGCATAGAAACCGAAGCCGCGTCGACGACGACAACGACGACGACGACGACGACGACGAAGTTCCCCGCGACCTTCCCCGAACGCGAAACCATCGCCGATCGATCGATCGATCGGTGGATCGACGGGCCGTTGCGTAACGAGAAACCGCAGAATTTCTGAATACTCGAAAGCACGCTGTTTACAAGCCAACGCGATCGTGTTTGCCGCGTGACTTCATTCATCCGTCGAATGCCTGCGCTCCGAACTATTTTCATTCTTCGAATCGGCGCTCTGTTGAGCGTCGCGCGAGCGCGTGCACTCGCGAGCATTGCCTGGGTGGTCTGTCGGCTGAAAGAAAAAACAGATAGCTCGCTGCAACGGAGAGAAAGAGAGACAGAAAGAGAGAGAGAAAGAGAGCGAAAAAGAGATAGACGGACGCGTTAAAAGAAATCGCGAAGCGCAGCGCGTCGAACCGTTTGATTTCCTGGAATACGCTTCGCCAGAGCCACGCGAATCCTGGAAACACGAGCATGAGTCTTTTTCTCTCGAACACGACGAACCTAACCCGTGGACATCGGGTGCAAGATCCGGCTCCCGCTCTAGTATAGCACGCTTTGATCAATTTCTGAGTGGGGGCAGCAATTTCGTGCATAGACCGACGAGTCGCCGCGAATTACACGGTTCTATCGGTCGTTTCGGGATCGCGGACGTTCCGGGGTCATTGAAAGACGCGTCAACGAGTAGACTGCGCGTTTGACGCGTTTACAGCACTCTTTTTACCGTCTCCGTAAATGATCCGAGAGTAACGTTGCTGCAAAGATCGACGGACCGTGGACCAGCTTTCCGTGGACCGAGCTTAAAATTGTAAAAATTAAATTTTAGATCTGGTCGTGTTACGAGGTGATTCGAGGATTCAAAAGCGGTCTGGGTAAAACTAGACAAATTTGGACGGACGAGAAACGACGGCCGACTCGAATTCCACCGACAGGCTTTGTAATCGCGCGGCTAGGCGTTTCGCCGTGAGAAAAGCCTCGGGTAAAAGGGGAGAGCAGAGGAGTGGTGCGATCGTATCGCGATTTCCGGCTCCCAGACGTTGCCGAATTTCTCCGAGAAGATCGCGACGCGACTCGGCTCTCCCGAGATCGTGCGGCGAGTTTGGCGCGAGTCGACGATCCGCGTCAAAGGTGAAAGGCCCGGTATATGGGACACCGGCTGGCCAAAACTCGTCTACGTGGTATCCTTTTCGCGACGGGGAGGGCGGGGGGCCACCAACGGGCCCAAAGGGGCCGAGAGGGGTCGAGAGGGACCGGCAGGAGTCAGGAGGGGCCTGGTGGGGCCCCGGGGGGACGATCTTAGCCGAACCTTTTATGGGGAAGGCGAACGACCAGCCGAGAAATCGGAACGCGAATCGCTGGACTATGCTCTTTTTTCGAGCCGGCTCTGCTCGAACGGTCTAACGAAGATGGGATGGGACCCGATGATCGTGGACCACGAGCCCCGTGTCCTCGATTTTCGCCGATACCAGCCGCGATCGTACTCTCGGCGACGTTTCCGGTTACCGGTAAGACGAGCCCTGCGAACCTTCCGAATTCTAATCGCACGAATCCCCCTGGACGCGTCTCTCGTCGCCCTTCCTTCGCCTGCACGCTCTATTGTTCCCGGACCGAACCTGTACAGCACCGAAAGCGATCGACGAGTTTCGGTGAACTCGCGAAAACGACGACGTTCGATTTGCTTCGACTCGGCGCGATTTTTATCGCGATACCTGTCCGAGTAAAAAGTTTCATACGATCGTTTCGCGTGGGCGGATCTTTAAAAGCCGCGATAAAACCGGTCGTTTCCTCCGCGATTACTGGATTGCGGATCTCGAGAATTCGACGCGCGCGGGTTCGCGGATTCGAACGATTCGGAAATATCGAGCTCGAGGCCGATCGTATCCAGCGAAGAATGCATCGCTCGTTTCGTACGATTTGTACGGACAATTTTTATCTCGCCGAAGGTTCCGCGGTCCGACGATTATCTTCCGTCTGAATTCTCCGGCGTTCTCTAAACTCGCGCACGAACGGTCGTACGATCGTTTCCCTCGTTCCGTAAACAGCCCCTGTAAACGCAGCAATTGCTAACTAAAACAGTCCGCCGCTCCTCGAGGAACGCGTTTCCGTTCTCGGTTCGATCGTCCCCGTCTACCGCTCGCGCGACATTATTATTACAAATTGTTTACGCAGTCTGCCGCGAATCGAGACAAATTCGAACAAAGCGCGGCGGTAGTTTCCGGGGGAAAAAGGAGGATCGCGTTGGCTGGCGACAACCCTTTGTCGAAAGCGTCTTTCGGTATACAGAGGTAATCCGATTCAACGTATCCCGCAGACCATTACGAAATTGACGCGGAAAGGACCGCGCACGGTCTTTGCCGGAATAAAGACGGCGCGAGCGAGCATAATTTCCCGGGGTGAGGTCGTAAAAAGCGCGCCCGGCCTGACGGTCGTGTCTCGTTTTTAATTTTCGCGTCGGAGGAATAACGCGACATTCGAATAAATGGGAGAGGCCGCGGTTTCGCCGGTGCGGAATAGAATTTGCGCGACAAACCTAATATATTCCGCGTTTCGGAAACGGTCGAGGAAATTTGAGTGCCTTTTAGCGAAACGGGCTCTCCCCGCTGCATATTTCTAGCTTAACAAGCTCGCGAAACGGAGGAAAATGTCGGCGCTGCTCGACGACGGTTCTCAAACGGGTTAACGCGTCTTTCCGATCTTTCCAAAGCGGGCGATCGACGCGGGTCGATTTCGCAAACTCGCGGTACGAATCCTCTCGCGATCCGCTCGGTATCGCTTCCTCGTTCCCGGCGGGCCCGGATCCGCTCGGACTTTCCAGCATCCGCGCAAAAAAAGATTCGCGGCGACGCCAGGACATCGGTTACTAAGCTGTCGCTACGCCGGTGCGAGCGATCTAACAGAAAAGGAACGAAAGGCGAAACGCACCGTAGGAGCAATGCCCCTTGGGTCAGGGTCAGTACCCTTTGGCACAAGCCACACGAACCACAGCCACGCACGTACACGCTCGTACACGCTCGTACGCTTTCGTATACGCGCGGGCCTCGCACGCTCGCGCGACTGCACACGCACACCTGCGCCCGGCCAGTTTTCGGCCCCGATAGCCGAGAACGGCCGAGAAGACGCGTTAGAACCCACCGTCTTTCTCTTCGGGCCCCGCTAGGTCCCGTCCCGGCCCGTCTCCTCTTTCCCCGGCCGAAATAGCTGCCGACCGGCGCTTTCTGCTAGTCGGAAACGGGCCACTAAATTTCGTTTCTAAACGGCGATCTCCTCGCGCGATTTTTGGCTAGACGAAATGGCTAAACAAAACGATGACCGAACTGCTTGGGTTTTACTCGTCGCGTTCGTCCGTTTTCGAACAAGGGGAATAAGCCAGTCGCGGTCAGACAGAACTCCGAGAAGTCCCCCGTGCTCGTGGCTCTAGCTTCGATGGAAGAACCGGGGAATAGATTGCTGCGATTCGAGTGAATCTTTCTTGTCAGGATATCACGAGATCCACCCGATCTTTCCCGAAGACTTGCTTCCTCCGGAGAGTTTCTCCGAGCGAGAGAGCATAGTAGAACTTTTTTCCGAAGGAAGAGGAATGCTTCCAACGTTCTCTTCTAACGGAAGAAAATTGAGGCCATCGCTTTTCACACTAAAGATTCGACTCTTAATCTTTCGGTCGCACTCTCGGCGCGTCTCTCCGCGCGAAAACGTCCCATCCGAGAGTTCCGCGATCCGCTCGGAGAATACTCGTTCTCTTCTCGAGAGATCCAGTGGCCGAATTTTTTGGAAAACTCGTCCCGTTCTGGACCAAGCTTCTCGAGCGGTAAACTCGTTCCAGTTAGAGACGGTCGAGCCGGCGCGAGCGAGTCCGAGCGATCTTGTTATGCGGAGAAGCGCCTAGCTTGCGCGGCCAGCTGTAGCACCGACGCGATCTGAAATTGTAATCGTAATGCGGTGTCCGGCCCGGGTTACCGTTCTCGATGTCGGTCGTCGTCGTTGTCGGTCCCTTTGACCGCCGTCTCCCGTCCCCGTCGCGATTCGGAAGAAGGGGCTAGACGAGCAGGTAGCCTCTCTCGCACCTGGCGCGCCCAGGCTAGACCGGACTAGGACAACCTTGACCAACCGGTCTAGGAATCTTCGTCTAGACCGCGTCTAGCCGAGGCAAGCGTGACCGCGACGACTATCGCTTCTTCTATCGGCGGTCTGGAGGCCGGGTCCGGTATGCGAACTCGAGAGCCGAGAGTTCCGCCGTTGTTCGACTTTATCGTTCGGTTATTCCGCGTGGATGCCGTTCCTCTCGTTCCTGATTCAAATCCGAACTCGAAAAACGTTCTTTATTCGTTATTTAAATTTCCACCGGTTACTTTTCCAGCTGGCATCGGCGGAAACCGTCGACGGAGCCGACGGAGCCGACGATTACCCGCGTTCGATCGGTTAACTCGGCGATTAACGCAAAAATTATTATATAGTCGTAGAAACGTTGACGCTGTCGCTTGCTCGATCGAGCAAATCAGTGTCTAAATGCGATTCGCGTGTGGAGCACGGAGCTGTTAGCAAGTATAATGAATTTCGAATGTCCGGCTGGCTCTCTCGGTTCCATTAAACGGAGTACTTCGATTTTGTGGTATTTTTATGCCGGTCGTTTCGATGGACGCGCGCCGTCCCGTCGAGTGGACGTCGAGTGCAGTTTAAAAATTCCAAAGTACTTTGTGCCGCGTGGCGCGACGACGATGATATTCGGCGGTAACAATGGAACCACCCGGTGGATGCCCGGCTGTTTAATGATCGCGTTACACGCGGCTCGCGAGCGTAGAAATCCGATGACGAAAATTTCGGCCGACCGACCACTCGACGCCGGATAATAAGAGCCGGCCGTCGTCGCATCGACGGGACACAACGGGGATCGATATCGAGCATGCGTTTATCGTTTTCCAACGTTATTTCGCGCGATTCTGTCCGAGGTCGCGTTTGCGCTCCCAATTAATTATTATCCGGCCCGACAATTACGGCGTCGCGCGACCTGCAATTTAATACAGCTCACCACCTATTACATAATTACAATTTAAATCTAATTCCGGTGTCGCCGTGAACGCATCCTCGCCCCGAATCGATAACTATCGGGTCGCTGCATAACTTCTCCCCCACGGAGAGCCGCAACGTCTTTTTTCTCTCGGCCTTTGATTCGCGGTTCCGTCGCGTTGCCGTTCGAAGCAGCGACAAATAGAGTAGGCGGTAAAAAGTATCGTAATCTTTTCGTTGTCCATCGTAATCGCTGAAACGTTTCTCGTCGAACGCGCTGCACCCTTTTTACGCGCTGCACCCTTTTTACGCGACGTCCAAACAATGTCTCGAACGATAGACTTCGAACAGCAACGCGTATGTTCGGCGTCTTGACAGGGCTCGGCAGCAATAGCGAGCCGTAGTCTGACGTCCGTCTCACAGGACTTGTAAGGTGATGTGAATAATAGAAATTGTAGTTGCACTTGTGGATTGAATAATAATATATACACTCCTGACTAGAGACACGTTACACTATGGTACAATGTTGCCTTTGAACTTAGTAAAATGATTTGTAAAGTATCGAGGTCCTCAAAAATAGCGGAACTTTGGCGCCGGTGCCATAAACCTCTTCGTTAATTAAAAATATCCTTAAGGCGCTGTCGCATCTTAACAAGTCTCGAACGATAGACTTCAGACAGCAACGCGTATGTTCGGCATCTTGACAGGGCTCGGCAGCGATAGCGAGTCGTAGTCTGACGTCCGTCTCACAGCACTTGTAAGGTTATGTGAGTAATAGAAATTGTAGTTGCACTTGTGGATTGAATAATAATATATACACTCCTGACTAGAGACCCGTTACACTATGGTACAATGTTGCCTTTGAACTTAGTAAAATGATTTGTAAAGTATCGAGGTCCTCAAAAATAGCGCAACGTCGGCGCCGGTGCCATAAAACCTCTTCGTTAATTAAAAATATTCTTAAGGCGCTGTCGCGTCTTAACAAGTCTCGAACGATAGACTTTGTACAGCGACGCGTATAAAATCGATCGAGAACAGTAAGTCCAATCTGGTTACCGCGTTCAATCAGGATCCCAATACGAATTTCCTTGGAACGAGGAAAGAATGGAAATACCGCGACGGTCGCTAATGCGCGCGTCCATTTGTAGGGAAACGGTCCGATCGCTTTCGCGTCTGTGCTCGAAGCGAACGAGACGGAGAGTCGACGCAGCAGTCACCGAGGATAACGAAAACGAACAAGCATCGAACGTTTACCCCTGGCAAATCTGTGGGTGGAGCAGCGAACGTAGGGTTTCGAGAACGGACAGTTCGCCTAAACGGAAACGAACGTTGTCTGTGCCCGTTCAGCCTATCCCAACGAAACGTGTAATCGGATTTAATCGCATTAATTCTGGCTGCGCGAGAAGAAGAAGGAGGAGGAGGAGGAGAACGGGGTAACAATTAAGATGGTACGTGCCGTGGCGCGAAGCGTACAGCCGAAACTACGGGTTCCTCGAGCAACCGCCATGAGTTTGTTCCTCCCCGCGCGTTTAGGGTGGCGGCTCCGTACGCGTCTCGATCTCCGATCCTGCCGTCGATAAAATTCGGTACGGAGATTTCCGGTAAATTGTCGGTTAGCCGGCTACTTTCTTGCCGAGAGGCAGTTTCGGCCGTGATTGACCCGCTGGATCTTGGGCGCTAACTTTCTTGCGCGCCGCTGACTGCGTGCCCGGCCCCGACAGATGCGGGCCAATTAGGGTGGTAGCGATCGCTCGTAATGAGGGGGCGATCCCCTTCGCTCTCCGTTCCATCCGTAGAGAGGGAGCAAGAGACGAGAGAGAGAGAGAGAGAGAGAGAGAGATCGCGTCTCGATCCCCGGGATCGTAATCGAATCTCTGCCGCGATCCAGGAGACGCTCAGCCGGCGCGCGGAAGGGCACTAAAGTAAATACTTGGATAATTTAGCGAGCACGTTATCGCGTTAGCGCCGGAGAAATCGGCGAGGAGACATCCCTCGAAGCTAGCCGGAGTCGGGTCGTCCCCGAACCTTTAGCTAGACATCGTGTTACAGCCGAACTCCCTGACCTCGTTCGGAGACGCTCGAAAACTCCGCTTCCATTCGACGAACCAGCAATTATTTAAATGAAAGTGCCTCTTGCCTGGGAATAGTCGGGGTTGAGGGTCCCGCGCCGGTTTGATACGCGATCCCGCCCCACGGCAGGAATATTCTTGCTTCCAGTCGTTCGCGGTTATCTTCGCTTGTTTCGTATGCGAACGAGCAGCAACGACTGCGCGCGAGTGGAGCTGCCGCGTCAACTTCCTCGCGCCGCGACGAAAATTTCTACGACGTTCGCAATTTCCTGGGAGAACAACGAAGCGCACGGTCGTCGAATATCCGTCTATTCTCCGATGGCCGTACAGGGTGTGCCGGGACGTTCGGAGGAATTCGAAACGGAAACGGAACGGTGCTCGGCCGTTTCTTCGATCGAAGGTTGCGCGGAAACGCGTCGCCGGTATCGTTTCGCGCGGAGACTCCCGGAAACGCCGATGAAGAGACTAGACGCGAGACGAAGTTTCGAGCTGCGGGGGTGGGCGCTGTATCGGAATGGACGTTAGTTACGGGACGGTTCCGGCCGTTTCCGAGGCTCGGCGGTTGCCAAAAATTGCGAATTCCGGGCGTCGCCTCTGGTTTCCACCGGTCTTGGCGTCCGCCGGCGTCGTAATTGGAATAAAGGAGTCGTTAAGAGCGGACCGAGAGCCCGGAAATTATTTCCCTCTCGATGTCGCCGCTTTAACGAACGCTCGAGAACGTGACCCCCCGCTTCGAGCCCTCGCGAATCGTCGAGACGACCGACCGATCACCCTCTCGATCGAGAGGGTGCGGAGAACCGGGTCGCACACCCCTAACTTCCCAGGCTGCCGGCAGATTCGTAGCTCTTTGCCGCGGGAAATTCGCTCGCGACGAAACACCTGTGGTGCGGGGAATCTTTCTCGAACGATCTTCTGGATTTCGGACGGATCGATTTACGAGTCGCGGATTCCATCTTCGAAGCCTCGAAATTGTTGGCCGAAGAGTTCGAGTCTGCTGCGAATGATTCCGATTCAAATGGGAAATATCTCGAGAAAGTTGCAGGTCCAAGACAAAGTTCCGAGCGAATGTTAAAAGAGAACCCCGCAGCAAGCTTGCACCCTTTAAAATGAAGGTCTTGCGTCGCTTACGAGCCGCGGACGAGCCGAGACAAATAAGAAATAACGCGAAAAAATGCCGCGTTGCCACGGAATAAGCGAAGTTTATTCTTCGCTGGAGTAAAACAGAATCCATCCGAAACGCGCTCGGGTACGCGTCGAGCGTAGAAGTTGGACCCGTAAACCGGATCGCGTAAAATATCCCGGACGTTTACGGTTGCACGGAAAACAGTTTATATCGCGGTAAACCGTTTTTCCCCCGCGTGCCCGTAAATTCCCGGCGTGTTTCGAGCAATACCATTTCCATGAACCACCCGGTAAACGCTGCTCAAAAGTTTAGAGTACTCCGTTGGCGCGCCGGCACGCATAAACAGATCGAACCGACGGGAAAAAGAGTCCACGGGCAGAAGATGACGACGAGGAATCTACGAGAAGAGCCGCCGGAATCGTTCGGAAGTCGTCTGATCAAAGGGAACGCAAACGATTTTGTCGCCTCGGGTTTAAAGTTTCCGTCTGGAATCCGCGCGACAGCCATTAGTCGGATAAAACCTGTCGGCGAAGAAACGGGCTCTCGAGACGCGAGTAATAGCAAACGATGTCTATCCGGAGAGATTAGACGCGATAAGCGCTCCTCGTTAGCTTCGATAAACCGATCGACTCGTTCCGCTCGGCGACGGTTTCGCGCGAACGTTCGAGTCGTCTTGCGCGACTTCTGATATTACATTCTTCGTCGGCTATCCGCCGCTTATCGGGCGTCGTACCCGACGCGTCACCGACCGCGCATTATCCGGCGTCGTTCGTCGAACGAGGCGTCGCCGAGTACCTTGAAAAAAGAAAATCGAGAGAGCACCTTGTCCCGTCGCGCTTGCCGCCATAATTCGGCACCGTACGAAACGCGAGCTTGACGCCTTGCGATTCGGAAAGAAGCTTTTCGCGTCCGCGCAATTTAGATTTATGGAATCAGGACCTCCCAGATTAAAGAAACCGTTAGGAAATCAGAAAAGAGCTCGGGGTAGGGCTCCAATGGGTCAGTGGGGTAGTCGATCGACTACGACCCGAGAGGTCCCAGGTTCGATTTCCGTGTGCGGTCCCTCGTCTTCTTTCCTGAGATCCTACAGATTCTATAATACATTCTTCGTCGGCTATCCGCCGCTTATCGGGCGTCGCCGAGTACCGTGAAAAAAGAAAATCGGGAGAGCACCTTGTCCCGTCGCGCTTGCCGCCATAATTCCGCACCGTACGAAACGCGAGCTTGACGTCTTGCGATTCGAGAAGAAGCTTTTCGATTTGTGGAATCAGGACCCCCCAGATTAAAGAAATCGTTAGAAAATCGGAAAAGAGCTCGGGGGAGGGCTCCAATGGGTCAGTGGGGTAGTCGATCGACTACGACCCGAGAGGTCCCAGGTTCGATTCCCGTGTGCGGTCCCTCGTCTTCTTTCCTGTGATCCTACAGATTCTAGTTCGAAAGTATAGTCGTTCGCGTCGTCGAACACCGTCCAGGCTGCTTTTTGTCGGCACTTTCTCTTTCTTCGATTCGACGAGAACGGCGACTTTTTTCCCCGAGATATCTGCAACGTCCAAAGTTGCTCGTTGCGTTGCCCGTTGTTTCGGTGTTCGCGAGAAAACACGCTCGGAGGACCGGGGGGGTGCAGGGTCGAACGGGAAGCGCGCAAAACTACGGAATGATGAATTTCTGTTTCACCGAGTTTGCCCGGAGGAAAGGAACTTTGGGCCGCGCCAGTTTCCGTCTCGCTGTCAATTTCCTTGACAGATAACCCTGCTCTTCCGTTATTCGCCGCCTCCTGCGGGAGCCTGGGACAGCGCGGATCCATCTGCCGCGGGTACAAACGCTTCCTGGGATATCCGCAGCCGATGGGGTACCGCGTATCCGTTGACCCAGTTTCCCGGCGGCACTCGTAACGAGGCAAAAGTTTCCAAAGAACCGATGGGAATTGAAGTTCGCCCGGGTTCAACGTCCCCGCGAAACAACCGTCCCAAAGACAGCGCCCCGAACGTCGACCCTCTCGCGGACCGTTCCCGTTCTTCGGAATTGCACGAAAGCCCCGCGCGATTCTTTGGCGGGTCGGAAAAATGTCGGTTGCTTTTTGCACGATTAACCCGAGGAACGACGACGATCGATTTCGAATAAAAATCAAGCACCGGGAAACGAATGAAAACCTTTCTCTTTTAAGGCACTTTGATTTCGGCTTTGGGTAACCGAACGGTCTCTGCCCTAATTGCTCGAAAGACAACGAAGATGGGACAAATATCCACTGGCTGGTTCGTTTGATTTCAGTTGGTGAACGGGCTCGACGGTCACAGATACATCTGCGAGACCGAAGTCATGGAGGAGGTGAACGTGGCGAACGCCGCCCCGGTCGAGTACACTCCGCCGGCGAATCACCCGAATAAAAATGCAAACGGGAACATCATCACCCTCACCCTCAAGGACAACCATCTCATCGTGGAGACGGAAGAGAGAACGGTGAGTACGCGCTCTCGGGGTTCGTCGGGGTAATAGTCGGCCTCTTTGCCGCTGGAAAATGACTCTTGGCTTTGAGGCGAGGATGATTGTCGGCGAAGGGCTCCTACGAGCTAACCGTTAACCCTTCCGGGGCCGACAACGGACGCGAGCACGCCTGTTTTCTCGTGCTTCGAATTTCCTTCGACTCGTCGCGATCTCGCGCGGAAGAATCCGACCGGAATTTACCGAACGCGTACGCGGAATGCTCCATTTTCCTTTCGTTGAAACATCACGGAATCCCGGTCGATTTACCGTAGTTTCCGTTGCACTTAAATACCGGCGAATATTATCGGAGTGAATAAAAAATAAAAACGCGAAAAGTTGTAGAAGCAGATGCGCGGATTCCCGTCGAGCGGAACAAGGGTGGATTCGATCGGTCTATCGGAGGAGGAACAGAAGCGTTCGAAGCGGTATCGCGAACGCTCCCGGTGGTCGAGCTTGTCGGAAATTTCTCGTGGCAAGCGCAAAGAGTTCTCCGCGGGTCCAGGCGTGAACTATTTCGAGGACGATGCACCCTCGGTGGGCGGCGGCCGGGTGGCCGATTTTGTTGCCGGACAAAAGGACTTCCACCGCGGATCCAATTAAATGGAATTCGCCGATAATTGGAAGCCCGGTTCATTAGCGATCCGCGAGATAGGGAAGCGGGCGAGATGGACGGGGGTGCAGATTTCGTGATCCGAGTAATAACTGAAACGTCGGTTAGGCCGTTCGGAAGACAAAGTTTCGCCCGGCAGCCGAGGGGAGACGCGGGGGTCGGAATCGCGCCACTAAAAAGGCCGTTAATTAGGTTCGACCCGAGAGAAAAAGAGGGGCGTCGGTGTGCTGGACGTTGGAAGCGTTCGCGGGAAAAGCTGCGAAGCTGCGGGGGTTGGGTCTGTCTCTCGGAGAATCGATCGCTCGGACAACGGGGACGTTTCCGTTTGAGGCGCGCGCCGTGAAACTTTCCAGGGCGGGTTAATTGTCGACGGAAACGAGACGGCCGAGGCCCCGAGCTCCGAGCGGAATTCAACGAACGTCGATCGGCCCTTTCGCAGGCCGGTGTTCTAGAATTCATTCTCGATTAGCCGCGGACGGGGCGCGCGCGGCGAACAAAAGCCTCGGTTCCCGGCGCCGCCGAGCCGAGCCGCGACGAGGGGCGACCGTATAATCGGCACGCGGGGCACAATAAGGGCGCAACAGGTGAGCGAAAGGTCGTCGATTCGACGAATCGGCGCTGAGAAAACGGGACGGATTCTCCGGCTAAGGGCAATTACCTCGATCGGCACGCACACGCTCCGTGGACGCGCTTTCCTCGCCGCGAGGACGCTCCGTGTTTCCATCGAACGCCTCTCGTTTCCTCTTCTTCTTTTTCTGCGAGGACGTTCCACGTTTCCATCGAACGCCTCTCGATTTCTCTTCTTCTTTTCCCGCAACGACGTTCCACATTTCCATCGAAGGTCTCTCGTTTCCTCTTCTTCTTTTCCCGCAAGGACGCTCCACATTTCCATCGAAAGCCTCTTGTTTCCTCTTCTTCTTTTCCGCGAGGACGCTCCGCATTTCCATCGAAGGTCTCTCCTTTCCTCTTCTTCTTTTCCCGCGAGTTTGCCAACGGCGAAGCTGCCGAACTACGTCCTCGACTACGCTAGAACGTCCTCGCTTTCGCCTTTAAATAGACAAATCAACGTTGGTCGATTACTGTTCGGCAGGGCGCGTCTCTTCGATCCTCTTTCCTCGCGGCGTTTCCAACGGCGAAGATGCTCGACGACGTTCTCCGTTACGCAAGAACGTCCCCGCGTTCGTCTTTCGATCGAGGAATCGACGTCGGTGGATCGTCGTTCGCTGCGATGCTCGTTTTCGTCTTGTTCTTTGATTCAACGTGTAATCAACGCGGGAAGATTGGCATTGTGCCGAGCGGTGCAAGGAAAATTGGACGATGGGAAAACGCTGAAAGTTTCGAGCGAGACTGCGATGCACAGGGCACCGTGAAATTGATCCACGATGCAGGAGGTTCGCACAGCTGGGTCGACCAGTGGTTCCCCTTTGACAGGGATAACAGGCTCGCAATTATCGGGACTGTACAGCCCTGTAAGGTCGAAGGTTACCAGGCAATTTCGCCTCCGCCTATCGTCCTACTTACCAGCCGAGGCTTATCCGCGGAAACTCATCTTGCCAGGGATTCTCGAAATCCATCGGCTTACTCTCCTCTCTCTCTCTCTCTCTCTCTCTCTCTCTCTCTCTCTCTCTCTCTCTCTTTCGCTGACTCTCTCTCCCCTCTCTCTCTTTCTCTTTCTCTTATCCGTGCCTCTCTCGTAAAATTACACCGAAACGGCCGGTGCAACTATTCCAATTAATACACGAGGAAGTTCCGCCGAGGGACGATCCCTGTAATATCTCAAGAATTCTTCCGGTCTTCGTGTCTCCCACGGTGGTTGTAGCTAACGCGCTGCAAATCCCGCAGCAGGATACGGCAAGGAGGGGTCGTGGAACCTAGCCCGAGAATTCAGAGTCTCTAAATCCGAGGTAAGACCGCCGAACGAGCAGGCGAGTCCGTTAATCGACGGCTGAACCGAGGAAACTCGCCGGTACGCGGGTCGTCTCGCAGCTGATAAAAAGCGATACGGGGTGAGAAACGGTTGACAAACTTGTCGGGGTAGTTGCGTTCATTTTTTTACAGAGTTCAGAGTTAGAAACGCCGGTTGATCTCGGCGCAAACCGAGTCAAACTATCTTGAACGCGAGCGCTGTAGAAACTGCCGGCCTGTGATCAGACTAGACGGATCGGATTTCCTTGAAACTTTCGACAAACCGCTGCGCTCGTTGCTTCGAACTTCGACGGGTAGGTTGCTCGATCCATCGATCGTATTTTTCGATCGCCAAAGATCCTACCGACTGGAAGACACGGTAAACCTTGTAATCCTTTTTACCATTCGCGATCAACGAGAATTTCCATCAACGGGAAACCGTCGGAGAATTTTGCCGGCGAAAGATAGGCTTCGAAGCAGACCGACGGCTCTGTCTTCCGAGTTTTGGCAAGGTTAGGTTCTTTTGGCAAACACCTGAGCTCGAGGGGCAAGGTGTCGCGGCCCGGTTGGTCGCGGAATGCAAAAACTGAGATCGCAGGGTTCGGTGGATGGAAAAGGACAAGGAACCGGACAGGAAGCCGAGACAGGGTGGATGCCCGGGATGTTTCGATGCGATGGTTGGCCGGGAGCCAACTCGCGGTGTTCACCCTCGATCGCGCGGAATACCCTCAGAATTCGAGAAACGCTCGCTCTATCGCGGCCACGAGTGCTTCTTTCGAATGAAGTGCGCTCCGCGGCGAAGGCCTCTCGATGCCAGGGGGTGTTTGCTCCTATCGGTCCACTTGTTTCTCCGCCGGAGCAAACCTAACGAAGAAATTAACCCTCACGGTTCGAGTGTCTCCCTCTCGCCCTCGGATATAATAACGCGGCCGGAGCACGTAGTTCGCCGATGCGATCGTAAAAAGGAATTCTGCCTCGGTCGTCCGTTCTTTTACCTCTTCGAAAATTACGCCGGACCTTCCGGTTCTCGATGCCGCGAAATTTCCACCGAGGAGCGTTTCTTTTCCTCGATTCGTCGCGAACGAGTCCCCCGGGGTCGCGGTCTGCTGCTATCTGCGAGTCGAGTAGTTTTTGGTAGAACGATTCTTCTTAGGTCGTCCGATTTTTCGCCGATCGTCTGGATTCGTAAATTTTTCTGAGATACCGATCCCGAGAGGGCCGATCAACGGGAAAATACTTGGACAGCGGTGGAGCGTTCGTTGGCCGAGGTTGGATCTGTACCATCGATCTGATAAAGTTATAAAAAATTCGGGTTACGGCAGGTTATTAGCTATCGGGGTGTATAAATAGCGCGTGGAAAGGGGTACGGACCGCGCGCGCGTCATCCGTTTAGTAGAGCATCCGGGATCAGTAACGCGTGATCATCATTCTTGTGCATCGATTAATTGATCACGTGGAAGATTAAATCCTCGACGAAGCGTTGCTCTCTCTCTCTCTCTCTCTTTCTCTCTCCGGTCCCTGTGATCCCGATAGGCAGACATATTTATACGTATGGCGTCGCATCGTGGCCGGTCGTATACGCCTACGTTCGCTACTCTAATTCGCACGGTGCCCGGGGGTTCCGCGGCAAAGCAATTTGCATTTCAATTCGGCGGCCGAGCCGAGCGGAGCGGAGCGGAGCCGGGAAGCGTTTCGAGCAAACGTCAGGCTCGCGCAATTGCCCGAAACACGGCACGGTATAATTTTTAATAATCGCCGGGTGGAAAGCCGGGTTGGCCCGGTGCAGTTCCATCGGGTCGGGAGGTCGCCGGTAAAACGCGAGTTGCACCGGAGTTAGCGAGAGCTCCAGGCCCTGAATTACGGCTGTTTCCGGCAAGTTGCCTTCCCGAAAATGCTCCGGACGCTCCTCGTCCCACCTGAGATTTCCACCGAGGCTCCCGAACCGGAACGAACGCCATCCTTGCCCCATTTTCCTTTCACGGGGCGCGAAACACCCTTCTCCGTCTCCGTATCGCTCTGCGAGCCAAGTGGATTCGGCCGTATGCGATCAGACGCTCCGCAAGATTCTCCGAGACCGAGCTTTCGGCTACGAAATATTTCTCGCCGACTGCCAATTTTGTATGCTGTCTCTACGCTCCGCGCGTCTCGCTCGAACTTTGTTACCTTTTATCAACCCCATTTTTTCCATTTTCGCCATTGAACGCCCCGAAATTTCTAAGTCGCGCCACGGCTGCAATTCGATTCCGATCGAGCTAAAATTTGGCATACACTCTGCCTACCCATCTAGAAACGTGTTGCCAAAATTACAAAAGAAGCGGAGACCTAAAGATTTTTCGCGATTTTAAGAAGGGGTATACCTTCAATATTTAGCGATTTTGTGGCAATATTTGGCACATCTTTGAAGTCGTGCCCCGGCCAAACTATTAGAGCTATCGACATGAACCAAACGCGAAAATCTTCCTCAAACCTTCCCCTTTAAGAAGAGCCCATCAAAATCTAGACTAGCATACCAGGGGACTTCGGGAGCTACCTTTTATCAACCCCAATTTTTCCCATTTTCACCATTGCTCGCCCCGACATTTCAAAGTCGCGCCACGGCTGCAATTCGATTCCGATCGACCTGAAATTTGGCATACACTCTGACTACGCGTCTAGAAACGTCTAAGCAAAATTACAAAAGAATCGGAGACCTAAGATTTTTCCCCAAATCAGAGTATAAACAGTCGGGTAACGAAACGCGCGCCGCGATAGCAGAACGAAAAATCTGTCGTCGGTCCGTAGGGACCGTCGAGGCCTGAAGGGAAAGTCCAGCGCCGGTCCCTAGGGACCGCGCTTAACGTGTTAAAAAATTCTGAAATAGTCGCCGGTCGGTAATGTGTTAAAGAATCAACGTGCAAAGAAAATCGTAGCGCGAGAAACGTCGGCGTTCCTTCGTTCTGCTGGTTGTCCCCGGTCGACGGCTCTTGCCATCGACGAGTCGTTCGTTTTCGCGACTTTTGGAACGACCCGCGCGTACATTGGCCGCGTTTCTTCGCCTCGACGCGGTTGGGATTCGTTCCGGCGTGCGCGGCCCGTTACAGAGATCCGAGAAACGTCTCGCGTGGGCGATTCGTCGTTCGACGAATAGGAGGATCGAGCTTGGACTCTCGATTCTCGAACCGAATCGGCACTTTGCGACGGCCTCGTGAAAAACTGCGAGACCAGCGGCGCGAGGTTCTACGACGCCTCGGGGATACGGTTTCCTCGAGGAATCCAGAAATAGGTGGCAGTTCGCCTCCCTTTTACCATTTTTTTGTCCTAGCCAGCCGTGGGTCGAAACTGTCCCATTCGTTCGGTTCTTTCCACCTCGTTGCGCCATCCGGAACTTTTCCGACGCCCGATCATTGCTTCAAATTTCTTCGGGGAAACTTTCCTCGCGAGTCTCCCGTTTATTTAGAAAACTTTATCAACGTCGAGTGCGGACCGACGCAAAGACTTTTCGGCCAACGAGAACTTTATACTCCGCTTCCAATTTATCTTCGAGATTCGTTCCACGCTCCCGTCCACGAATCGCCAAGTTGTTACAGATTTCTGCTCGTCGGACGGACGGAATTTTTAAATATTTTAATTTTTAAATATTCCTCGAAGACTACGCCGTGCGAAATGTACACGATATCGAACGATGAAAATCTGCTGCGCGCCGAGGAAACCTGGCGATCGCGATTCGATCGAACGGCGCATAAACCGCGTCGGGTATCGGCATAGGGGTTTGGTTTGAAATCCGACCGAGAACAATTCGGACGGGGATGAACGAGAACTTGAACCGATGATAAATTAACCGGATGGTCGAGCGATTTGCGGCGAGCGGAATCAGTTCTGTCGGGCGTTCGAAACACGGGCAGATCCGAGAGATCCGGGGATGCAGGTATCGCGAACGTCCGCGAACGTTTCGCCGAAGATTTTCCGGGAAATCGAGGCGGATAGGATGCCGGGCCGACGATCTCGATAATTTAAAGCTGACGCGGCCGCGAGGAAACGGTGCGCGCGCGAAACGAAACAAAGAGGAATCGGTCGGACTAGGAAACCGGGAGAGGGCCGAAACAATAGCGAGAACTAATTCTGTGGTCCGTCGGAGTCGAGTAGCTACCGCGGGCGGTCGCGTTTATACACCCTCGGGCGTGGGTGGCTGGCCACTATATACGAGTAAACTAGAAACATCGGCCAGGAAATCTACGGAGTGGAAATTAATTTCCTAGTTTCGATGCGGAGCATTGTTCCGCGTTCCGCGAGTCCGCTTTTATCGGCTGGTTGCTGCCGATGTTTGACAACCCCTCTCGCTCCTCGAATAAATCAAAGGTACACCCCCGCGTTCGTATCGATTCCCCCGTAAAACCGTCTCCGTTCGCGATCGAGACGGACCTCGCCGAAAAACCCACCCCTCCGTCTGCCTTCCGGAGTCGATTCCCCCGTTGATTATAACGTCGCGCTACGCTCCTGGGTCTCGGTTTACTCGGCATCTCTTGCCAATATTTTTCTTTGCAATTACTCGCGCCGGTTCGGCCGGCTCTCGCAAATATTTTGTTGGACTCTCCGAATTTGTCTTCCGTTTGCTCGCGCTCGTTTCCGGAACAATCGCCGGACAGAATTACTTTGCCACCCTCGCGACAGGGTGTCGGAGGAAACGTACGGGACACGGACCGAGAGTTTCTTTCTTTTTGCTCGGTGAAATCGCGAATGGTAATAAACGCGTCGGGCTTTTTCCTCGCGGGCACACGGCAGCTCGAAAAAAAGAGCTGACGAACCGGACGGTTTGATGTTTTAGGTGACGATGGAGGATAATAAAAACCGCAGGTACCAAGATAACGGGTGCTCGTTCGTGGTGGAGGTGCAGCCCAGCTATCAGCCCGACGACGCCGAGGCCAATAAAGGCTCCACCGACGACGTGACCGCAGACGTCACCGACCAGCAGGCCCTGGTGCACCGAGAAGAAATTCCGGAGGATCGATCACCGGGTATCAAAAAATGTCTATGCACCCGCACACACAAATCTACAAGACACGCTCTCTCCTTCTCTCTCTCTCTCTCTGTCTGTCTCTCTCTTCCTGTCTCGTCCAGCCCCTAGACTGTCACGAAAACCGTACCACCCGCCTGTTGTCCGGGGGAGCAATTAATTTAGCCTCGGCCCTATCTCCACGGTGCAGGTTTCGAGAACACGAGACTATTCGGCAGCGCGAACACCGGACTGTCCCAGTCGGATCTCTCGATCTCCAGCCAGGGCTCCATGAATCCGAGCTATCGTTATGGAAATCAAGTCGAGTACGATGCCGGCCATCTGGGTTATCCGGTGTACGGTGGTAGTTACGAGTCCGATACGCTGTCTCGGAAGCTGGAGGGCGGCTCCAAGTGGGTGGAATTCGATAAGTCGCCGGACACCGAGAAGACGCTGTTGAACGTGTCGAAAACCTCCAGCTTGGAGAAGGACACCGACGAGAGCGTGAGTAAACCCTCCATCCCAAGATGCTCCGGGCTCTAGGAACACGCCGCAGCCTTCCACCGACAACGATCCCGGGAACGCGTCTCCCTTGTTTATTCTCATTTCGATCGGCCGCCGATCGGTCCACAAAATCTGACGCCTCCTCGTAAATTAGCCACGCCTTCCGGGGCTCCAAATTTCCGCCACACCCCTGCGGAAGCGTACCGAGCAAACTAAACGATCGACGTGTCCTATCGAGATCGATCGAATTCGGAACGGACTCGAGACTCTCCACGAACCGCGTCGCGCGAGTTTCGATCGATTAAACCTATTATTTTTTTATTCCCCTTATGGGCCGTAACAATTGCCGTTTACCGTGCGATCGCGAAGACTTTTCTCAGTTACTTTCGACTCGCCGAAGCCCCGAAAGCGACCAAGTACTCCCGTTAAATACGGCAGAACTTTATTTATGCGGAACCTGTCGGGAGAAAGTTGGTTCGCGTTTACGGCGTTTCGTTTCGCGCTCGCGCAAGAGTATTTCTACGGATCCAATTAATGTTGACGGAAATATTGGTATTTCCCGAACGTAAATGAGAACCTCTTCGCGTCACTTCCGCGTCGTTCTACTCTTCTAAATTACGTCGGTCACAACACAATATACCTCAACCATGTCGCTTCTAAAAACAACAGCTATGTCGCTTAACAATTCCAACTAAACTGTGGTGAGCAAATCCCACTTCTGAATTTGTAGGATGGCAGAAATACTAAATTGCCTACAGATCGGATTCGGAACGGACTCGAGACTCTCCACGAACCGCGTCGCGCGAGTTTCGATCGATTAAACCTATTATGTTTTTATTCCCCTTATGGGCCGTAACAATTGCCGTTTACCGTGCGATCGCGAAGACTTTTCTCAGTTACTTTCGCCGAAGCCCCGAAAGCGATCAAGTCCTTCCGCTAAATACGGCAGAACTTCATTTATGCCGAACCTGTCGGGAGAAAGTTGGTTCGCGTTTACGGCGTTTCGTTTCTTGCTAGCGCAAGAGTATTTCTACGGATCCAGTTATAAGATCGTGGCACTGATACGCTTTGGTTCGAGTTCCACCGTCGCGTAGAAAAATTCCTAGAGCTCCGGAATATCCCTAACGCGTCCTCCGTTTTCGATTATGTCCTGCGATAACGATGCTACCGTTTCAGCCGTCGATACCCGGCAAGCGGACGAACAACCTGGACGCGTCTCAAGGATCCGGGGGATCGATGGATCAGCAGGACTCCACGGACGCCAGCGTCTCGACGGACACGGTGCGCTCGAATCCGAACCTTCAGGTGAACGGCGCGACGCCGAACAAGCTGGAGACGATGGAGCAAAAGGGCCTGAAGGACTTCGGGAAGCAGGAGAGCAAGCCGGTGATCACGGGGGCGTTGCTGAAGGACGACGTGCAAGAGGACACGTTCCAGGAGCAACAGCGAAAACTGGGAAACGGCACTCTGACGCCGGAGCACAAAGAGGAGAGGCCGAAGGACCAGAAACCGGAAGCCAGCGCTTTCGTGCCGAGCCACAAACGAAGCGGGAGCATTCCTCCCCGGCTGATCGAGGAGAGCCTGGATCTGAAGAAGTCGTTGGACATTTACAGTCAGATCAAGACCAGCACCAAGAGCATACTTCCCGGGTTGAGTCCGAAGTTCGAGCTGCTGCAGAACGAAGTCAGCCCCATCGAGGAGAAGGAGAGTTAATGAGGATGACGCAGGGCCATCTTCGCGACGCTTCTCAGGTGAACGAAAATAAAAAAGAAAATTAAAAGAAAATACGGCAGGACATCGAACGGTCGAATCCAAAGAAACGCAAGGTCCAAGGTCCTCGGCGATTTTCCACGGGAAAACTCGACGCTCGGGGAGGGCAGGGAGAGCGAAATCAAAAATTACGAAGACACTCTCGATGGAACAGCCGAGAAGACGTTCGTTGTAGGTAATCGCCGGTCGCGACACCCCGTCGGGTGGGCGACTCCGAATCGGACGGTTATCGAAGGGGAAACGGCCGGTTCCGACAGGCAGCGACCGCGTTTCCGCGATATAATCATCGAAATAGAGAATCATCGGCCGCGACGCCGACAAATTCGCTCGCGGCACGGAGCCGAGAGAGGACTCGAAGCGGTCGGAATCGACGAATACGCCTTAACGATTCCCCAGAGTCTCGCAGCCCTTGGCTCTGTCGTTTCCGACCCTTACTCTCTCTCTCTCTCTCTCTCTCTCTCTCTCTCCATATCTCTCTCATTCTCTCTCGAGCGCGTTTCTATCCCCTTGCTTCGGTTAGGGCTCGAAGCGGTTCCCAAAATGGCCGTTTGAAACTGTTACAGAAGGGTTCCGATTAAAGCAGCCGCGAAGAACCTTTGAGCACCGGACGAACCGAGACCAGAAATTTCTCCGAGCACTTTGTACCGAGTACGACGCAGATTATACACGCCCAATAAAATGTTTGGCAGGTATATGGAAAATACGTTTCCGACGCGACAGACCGTCGGCTCGTCCAACGGAGTTCGACCCTTTGCTCTCGAAGCGATTCCATTCGAACATCGAAACGATATTTTCACCCGTAACAGCTCCATTGTACATAGTTTCTTTCCTCTCGTACGTACGAAATTACTCGCCGGTACTCGTACTTGGAACGTTCACATTTTTATCGATTTCTTAACTGCAAACGCCTAGAAACGTAAAAGTTGTTTAAACAATAGCGTAGCAATTTTTAGCGACGTCTCGGAGGTGACTTTCGAGCCGTCGAGCTGAAAACGATAGTCGTATCGACGATTGCGTTAGATCGGAGCAGAATTCGTGGAACGACCGAATGTAACAGTTTCCAAGTCCTGTTTTCAGCTGTCTCTTTCCCACTCTCTCTCTAAAATTCCATATTCGCCTCTCTCTCTCTCCCTCTCCACGTTTCCACATCCGTCTCCCTTCCTCGTATTCTCCGCGCGCCTCTCTGTCTCTCTAATTTTCTGCTCTCCTCTCCCGTCTCTCTCCGCGTTCGTGCGCGAACTCGGCCCGGCTCGCTGAATTTACCAAAGCGAGGATGTACGAACCGCGGAGAACAATCGCTGGCTAACGAACTCGACGCGGTGCGGCGGCGCCGTAGCGAATTCCGCGGCTATACCACCGCAGAGCGGCGTTGGAACCGCGCGGAACACGATACAACGGACCTCGATTGTTTACCGTAGGGTAGGGCACCGAGCACATATTCCGTCTCTCTGTTCCGCAAGAAAAAGCCCCCTCATCCCCGGGAGACTCGTTTGAAATGCAGAGGAACGCCGGAGGGCCGTCAGGAAAATTCCCGAGTCTCCGAGGCTCCGCGGTCTGCCACCGGAAGCCGACCCGGCCGAGAATCGTTTGCCACCGTCCTTTCCAGCGGAAGCACCGTCGACGGTCCGCTCGTTCGAAGAATCGAGCTGGAATTACGCGCCGCTGCTCCGAGTCTTTTCGTCGCTCGTCCGCCGATCGTTCCGTTCGTTTTTCCGCATCCGCGAAGATCCCTTCGCCCGAAGGAAAATACAAAGTTCGCTGGACGTCGGGAAAGAAAACTACTCGGCTGGTCCCGTTGGAAGGCGGTTCGAATTTCGTTCGCGATTCGGCGAAAACCCGCAGAAATTTGATAGCGAACGTTCGGCCGAATGATTTCGACCAACGGCGGAACGAAGCGACGAGTCGACCGGATGAAGGCCGGTTTCGAACGTTTCGCGAACAATCGTTGAGAAATAACGCCGTCCCGGTCGCCCAGCGACCCGCACGATTTGTATCCGTACGATCTTTAGCGGAACGATCGATTTGTACGCGAACAGAAGGATATCTAAGATAAGTAGCTTGTACCCGAACGATCGAATAGGCGACACCGATTCCCCGATCCTCTCGTTTTCCACATCGCCCGCTGGCGTTTGCGCCCACCGGAGCGCAGTTTCTCCGAGGGAAACGCGTTTTCCCTTCCGCGGTTTCCGGAAACGATACGTCTTCGGACTCGTACACTTTTTAGCGTGAACGGAGCAGGTGTCGACGGACGGATGGATGGACGGACACGCGCTCGCGCGCCGTTCCATGGGAATTTTGTAAGCGATTCGATGGGAGTCGGTCAACCCCATCGACGAGCGCACTTTTACAAACGAACCAGATTTACTAAGAATTTTCTATTGTCTCCGAGAGCATAGGATACGAAAAACAAAACTAGCCGGTATTTAAGCATATTAAAAACGCTGCTAAGTGTCCAAGACAACAAACAAACGGTAGGAACGTAAGATCGATCGATCGATCGAAGCTCTCGATCGACGCCGGACAGAAGAGGAGGAGGAGGAGGAGGAGGAGGAGGAGGAGGATTCGGGGACGCAATTCGATGCGCGCCCGTGGTCTGGCCGGCTCGATCCGCGCGTTTGACTTCGAGATTAATCGGAACCGGATTAAACGATCCTAGGTATACACGGTACGCGTAAGAGACCGTAAACGCGTTAAACGCGAGACCGCGACTCGAGCAAAGTCGGCCGGAGAGGCTTAAAGAGGTTTAAACGCGACCGAGGTGGATTCTAGTGCCAAAATAGTTCCTTAAGGTTTCTCGAGGGCAAAGCTCGACGAACGTAATTGCCGAACGACTAAGTATATGATACTCTTGATATAATTACTTTTATCGATATCGTACGTTTCGAGCAGATACTGCGTTACCAATATTTCAGATTTTATACGGCTTCCGTTGAATAGCGCGAACGTTTGTTGTTGATATGGTGCTATTTGCGTGTGAGAATCTCGAGAGAGCGTCGTCGAGCGTCGTCGAGCGTCGTCGAGCGTCGTCGTCGTCCTCTCCCGAGACGGACGAGACTCGAAAGCGACACGACCCGAAAGAATCGCGCGTCCCGCGGCCAGCTCGCGGAACGCGATCGAAAGTATTCTCGTCGATGCGAGACGTCGACGCGAGACGATCGAACCGTAGCGCATCTAGCGATTAAGTAGCCACGGTAAGAACCTAGCCGTGCTCTAGATCCCCCTCCCCCTGCTCCCCAGCCACCCTGAACCCCGCGGATCGTTCGCAAACCGGTCGCGCGCACCGCCCTTCCAACCCCCTAACCGTCCCACCCCCGTGCTTTCACACCTAACCCGAAAACCGGTCAGTCTAGTTTCTCCAGATTTTAGCGATTCTCGTGTGGCTGTCAATAGATGGTATTAGAGGTCTAACTGTGGAACAGGATTTTATATAAAACCTCCTGAATGTCTCGCGTATCTCTAGGAATAATTCTCACCAAGTAGCTGGTCGCGTAGCGGTCGAGATCCGACTCTCGACCATTTAGATCGTTCCGTCGTCGATCTCTCCGGTCGCTTCGAACGTCGACGAAGGGAAGATCGGTCGCTCGGTCTCCGAATCGACGCGCGAGATCGACGGCGGATCGAGTTACACGCTCTGCTAAGAGGAAAAAGCATTCTCTGTTCTTTGACGTAACGCTCTGGTATTCTATCGCATCGCGCGCATCACGAGTTCGTAAAGGACACTTTAGAGATAATTACTCGTAGAGGCTCGTCGAAGTAAGGCTCTCAATTAACGATTAAGGCAGACGCGGACCCCCCGACGGGAGGGTCTCGGCACACAACCGTTCCATATGATCAATTAAATTCGAATCGTAGTTGTTAAGCGAACGACGACGGAGAGAAGCAGCCAGTTTAAACTCGAGCTTCGGAGATATTGATATTGAGCTTTCGATTGCACAGGATGCGAACGCACGCGCACGCACGCACGCACGCACGCACGCACGTGCGCGTCGCAACGCATACACCGAATATTACGTACGTTTTCTCTCTCGTTTCTAACGATAAGTTCCAGCAGCCATTCTTCGTTCGACATCCCGCGCCTAGGAAAAGACAAAACGGAAAAGCGAAAGAAAACTATCCGGAACCAATCACCGTTTCGAAAGTCATTTTTGTCCATCGTGCTGATACAGAGTGTACGCCCGAAGCACGCGCGCTTCGAACCTCTTTTTAGAAGGAACGTGCGGACATTCGTTTTCGCTAAGGTACCACGTTGTATATGTCAATTTATTTTGCAAAATAAACCATTGGACACGAGCCCCTTCGACGCGTGATCAATTCATCGGTCTCTCACCATCGGTTCGTTTCTTTACCGTTTATTTTGCTCGCTCCATTTGACATTTTCATTTACCTTTCGTTCCGAGCAGCTTCCACCGGCTTTTCTCCAACCCCGATATATTTTCACCCTCTCGAAATCGTTACGGATCCTCGACCATCGATTTCTCGTTTGGTTTCCACTTTCGATCGATTCTCCTCGACGACGGTAAGCGATGCCGCTAAAATTCGTTGGTTAATCGATACGAGACGACTCTCGGCGCTTATTCGCGGTAGATAACGTCCCGTTGGTAACGCAGGGGTGCGCACCCCTACGGCGAATAATCGCGAAGCGATCCCGGACAGGGATCGAACCACCCTTCGAAACGCGCCATCTGCGAACGAACCTGCAAGGGTCGAAGCTGGTCGACTCCCTCGGTAAGGACGCCGCAAAGGGGTTGGCAAAGGGTTGAGGAGGAGCGAGGCTGGCGGCGCCAACGGCGGAACCGTGGAAACGTTGGAAATATCGTTGAATTATACATGCGCGTTTTTAATTCGGTAATCAATAGTAAAAACCGCTAATATATCCCCACCATTTTTCCGCTATTCCGGATTCGCCAATGCCCAACTACCCGGCAACCCTTCGCGATTTCACGTGGGAGGAGCCGTTGTTTGCCGGCACCCTGTTTTCCCGATCGACCCGTCGAATTTCGAATCCCCGGCCGTCGTTTTTCTTTTTCCAGCTATTTCGACCCTGGGCGAGATAATGAACGTCGTGACGAGTTTACAAAATCGAGCCCCGGCTCGCGGAAATTAACGCGGAAAAAGAAAACTGTAACGCGTGTGTGCGCGCGGTGGCGCGGCTCGCGGGTTCCCTGGTGTGAGTTAGGTTCGCCGCGCGTGATTTACGACCGTGGAGATTAACGTCGATACCACTCGATTCTTTTTTTTTTTTTTGTTCGCTTCACTTTCCCTTGCAACTGCGCTCTCTTTTTTTTTCCACCCGTGACGTCCAAATGTTTATGGACGATCGCGGGTGCATCCACCGGAGAATCGACGCAACCTCCGGAGCGACGTCGATCGCCGCGAGAGTTTCGACGTTGAGAAGCCGCGAACGAAATTATATCTCGATTCTTTCGACGTCTTTCTCCGTCGCAGTCGACGTCTCGCGCTTCCGAATTTAACGCTCCGTCTCCAACCTTATTTTTATCGGCGCCGTCTGCATACCGAAAAAGACTCTGCAGTACGTATCAAACTTCCTATTTTAATGTGTAATCGGTGGAACGCGAAGCGGCCTTCCAGCGGAATATAGAAAATCTGTTAAACCTTTGCACTCGAATGGCGCCTCTAAGGCGACACGAAAACTTGCCATACGATTATTTGAACAACTTTTACATCGATAGGTTTGCAGTTGAGAAATTGATGAAAATGTTGAAATTCT
>CM052088.1:1267256-1292988 GCA_028453745.1 Agapostemon virescens
AAGTACGAGTCATAGTAATTATTGGCGTATGAACGAAAGGAAATGAATTGTCTACAATGAAGCTTTTATAGATAAAAATATTGTTTCGATTTTCGAGTGGAATTGCTTCGAGTGCAAAGGCTTAAATTTTACGGGAGCTAGGAAATTTAGATTTGCAGTTGAGAAATTGATAAAAATGTTAAAATTCGAAGTACGAGTCATAGTAATTATTGGCGTATGAACGAAAGGAAATGAACTGTCTACAATGAAGCTTTTATAGATAAAAATATTGTTTCGATTTTCGAGTGGAATTGCTTCGAGTGCAAAGGCTTAAATTTTACGGAAGCTAGGAAATTTAGGTTTGCAGTTGAGAAATTGAGGAAAATGTTAAAATTCTAAGTAAGAGTCATAGTAATTACTGTCGTATGAACGAAAGGAAATGAACTATATAGAATGGAGCTTTTATAGATAAAAATATTGTTTCGATTTTCGAGTGGAATTGCTTCGATTGCAAAGGGTTAAATTTTATGGAAGCTAGGAAATTTATGTTTGCAGTTGAGAAATTGATGAAAATGTTAAAATTCTAAGTACGAGTCATAGTAATTATTGTCGTATGAACGAAAGGAAATGAACTATCTAGAATGGAGCTTTTATAGATAAAAATATTGTTTCGATTTTCGAGTGGAATTGCTTGGAGTGCAAAGGGTTAAATTTTACGGAAGCTAGGAAATTTCGATCCGGTTTCTCGCGGAGGGTCGACGACGGCAAAGAAATCGGACGAAAACGCATTGTCTCGTGTTTCCTGGCGTGGAATCGCAAAGTCCCGCGAACGGGCGAACGATTTCCGCAAGAGGCGCCGAAGAAAGGAGCAAAAATCGGCGGATAACGGCACGGCGGGCTTTCGTTCGATAATTTTGTCGAAGGAGAGGCCAATTACGGTGTGCCGTGAAAGACTCGCGAGTAGCAGCTCGCTCGTAGGCAGAGGCACGCACGTCGCTCGGACGTTTGCGCGTCCATAATTACTGTTTATTAAAGACGATTGCAAAAACCGGGGCAGGTGTTCGTCGGGTGCCGGCCAGCGGGAAAGAGAGAAGAAGCGACCGTTGTTGAAACCCTCGAAACTCTGTATACCTGCATCAGCACGGTTCCCGCGGTTTTATTGTATCCCGGGCAGGGCCCTCGCGCTAATTTCCGAGTCTCTTTGCGATTCCGTTCTCGCCGAGCCGGCTCCTCGAGAGCCGGTAGCCCGGCCACGCGTTATGTTCGTTAGGCGAAGCGGAGAGAGAACTGCGAAACACGCGTACCGATCCCTTCCGAGCCTTTCCTTTTCTTTCCTTTCCTTTCCTTTGCTTTCCTTTACTTCCTTTTCCTTTCCTTCCGCTTCGTTCTTTTCGCGGGAACCGAGCCGTGCACCCGCAACCCCTTTTTCCTCCCTCGGGCCAAAACTGACAACCGCGCCAGAACGATCCTCGAGCTGCCTAATTATTGCGCGTAGAACAATCTTTAACTCTTCTTTGCGCTGCTCCGTTGCAGCTCGAACGTATCGCTCGCGGACGAATCGTTTACTCGCAGGACCTCGATTTTCTACGAGCAGCGAAACGAGAGATATTCGGGGACAATTTTTCCGGAAGTCGATCGATTCGCGAGAGATCGAATCGCGGATCTTCTTGGACGAACCAAGTATTTAGGCGTGCGGCAATATGGTAGAAGTTTATCGTTATGACTCACACAATCTCGCAGATGCTGCGAACGATTATTCCAATTTGTCGCCTAACGTTTTAGAACGCGTTGCGTCGACGTTCGGAGTTTCCCTTCCGCCAAATCGTGTCGATATTCCAGGGGGATGCAATGTACAAGCGCGTTGATAACTTGGAGAATCTTTCAAATTGCAGCCATTCATTTTTCCCGTAAACGCATGAAATCCGCGGTCTAGCGAACGCAGACGAAATTGTCTACAAATGGAGGCGATTCTCTACAATTTTTCACTTTACTGGAAAAAGATAATTGCCGGCTGAAATGGTTAACGATCATCGTTAGCAACATTTGTCTCCGCAAGGATACAAATGATACGTACGTGAAACGCACGAAATATGGCAGTCGACGTGATAAATGGGACCACCTAAATCTCTCCGTTATTCATGCTTGTCTAAAAGAATTAAAGCCGAAGCGACGTTGCTACGTTTTAGGAGGTGCACGCCGGCTATGGTCGGACGTTCCGAACGCGAACGTCTTCCGACGTTACTTTTTTACTTTTTAGTTGTTCCGTTTAGACAGGTTCGTTTTACAAACTGCAATTTCAGCGAGTCGTTTCTAGTCTTCGGCAGTCCCGTTCGATTTAACCCTTTGCACTCGAATGACGCTTCTAAGGCGACACTACAATCTGCCATACTATTATTTAAACAACATTTACGTCGCTATGTTTGCAGTTAAGAAATCAATAAGAATGTTAACGTTTTAAGTAAGAGTCGTAGTAATTAATTTTATAGGAACGAAAGGAAATGAACTATCTACAGTGGAACGATTATAGATAAAAATATTCTTTCGATTTTGGAGTAGAATTGCTTCGAGTGCAAAGGGTTAAATTTTACGGAAGCTAGGAAATCTAGGTTTCCAGTTGAGAAATTGATTAAAATGTTAAAATTCTAAGTACGAGTCATAGTAATTAATTTCGTATGAACGAAAGGAAATGAATTATCTACAGTGGCGCGATTATAGATAAAAATATTCTTTCAATTCTGGAGTAGAATTGCTTCGAGTGCAAAGGGTTAATATCGCAGCGATTTCTCTGAACTTTTCAGCAGATCGATTATGATCAGATTTTTCTGGTAGAAGGAGTTAAGGCGAGGGTTTGTTTCGGAGCGATCGTGTGCTTCGCTGATGTCTCTAATCGTCGTCGCACGTTGACTGGGTCAAACGGGAAACGGTAGAGACGTTGAATAGGATGCTAGAATTCTGTGCATCCGACGAATACTCCGTCGAGCCGGACCGTGGCAGAGGCTGCGTCGTCGAAGACGGAATTCGAGGCTCAGAAGGGGTGACACGAGGTAGGCTCGAATGCCCCGCGCAGATTTGAAGGAATGATTGGCAAAGACAAGCGTCGGTAGCTTGCGGTGTAGCGAAATATCGTGGGTAAGCGTGCGAGCATCGATGGAAGGAAAGTCGAGTCTCGGGTTGTCGATTGTCCGTCGGATCGTCGGATTTCCACGGGCGTGTGCCGCGGAAAAATCGTTCGGCTAACGAGGGGGCCGAGATAGGTGCGTCGTTCGGGCGACGAACTTTCACGTGGACGTGTCCCGGCATGGGATCGCGGCGAGGCGAGGCGAGGCGAGGCGAGGCGAGGCGAGAGGAGACGAGGCGAGGGTAAAACGCGAGCGTCCGCGCGAGCCGCGAATGGAGCGAATGGAGCCGGGACTGCCCACCGAGGCGCGGTGCCGCGGCTCTTGGCCAATTATTTTTACCCGTGGAATCGAATTATCGGGCCGCGTCGATTAACGCGGATTTAATCGCGCGCCCGTCCTCTCCGCTCGTCGACTGTCGTCGTTTCGCCGTCGGATCGGGCGTCCGCGTAAGAAGGACGGCGAACCGCTCCTGCGATGGGGTTGAAACGAGAGGGGGTGTACGGGAAGGGCCGGGGGTGGGTGGCGGTGAACGCGGGGCGGCTAGACCGAGACAGAAAGAACTGCGCGCGAGCGAGTTCGCCGGAGATAGGAAAATAGAAGGGAAAAAGGGGGAGGGCGAAGGGCGGGCAACGTCATACCTACGCGTGGGTGACAAGAGACCGAGGCTGAAGAGGAGGTTAAGGGTGAGCGGAAAGGAGAGGCGAGGAGTGGAGCGGAGAGGAGAGGAGCGGAGCCGAGAGGAGGATAGGAGGGAGAAGAGAAGAGAGGAGAGAGGAGAGGAAAAGGAGAGAGGAGAGAGCGAGAGAGAGCGGGGAGAGGGCGCGTGTGCCGATGCCGTCGGTGCGAACGAGCTCGAGCGGCACGCAAGAAAGAGAAAGAAGAGAGAGTCGGCTGGTGCCGCGGGGGGCGGCCGGGGGCAGAGAAGGGTGCGCTTGAGCGTCGGTACAGATACGGCATTATGAAAACACGAATGTACTTTTAAATCAATACCACCATCGCATTGTGGGGAGTGCGCTGGTGGGGGCGGCACGCTCGCATCCCGGAATACAGGAGAGAAGAGGGATAGAGAAAGAGAAAGGGACCGCACCACCGCCGAGGGGGGCCGGGGGGCGGTGGGTTCGGGTGCTGGAGTATAGAAAGGGTAAGAGAAGAGAAGAGAAGAGTGGAAACGAGAGGAAAACGAGAGGAAAGAGAGAGGAAAGAGAAGGAAGAAGGAAGGGTGGTCGGTAGCGGCGCGCTGCCGCGAGAATCGCCGGGACGGAAAGAGAACGAAAGAGCGGCGAGCGCGGAGACTCGGCTAGAGGAGAGAGAGGAGGAGAGGGTCGACTCGTAAGAGGATGGGTAAAAAGGGGTAACAGGGGGGTGGCCGCGAGGGTGCCGGTGTGGTACGATTCAGCCGGGTGAAAAGTATGAGCACCGGTTACCGGTGGTTGCTCAGCCTCGGTAACGAGAACGAGAACGAGAACGAGAACGAGAACGAGAACGAGAACGAGGCAGCGGCGAGTGCGAGCCGCTAGAATGGCTTTTGACAGCGCGATCCGTCCTCGTCGACGCTTCGGAGGCGTCGCTGCCGCGGGACGTTGCCGCAGTTAATCGTCGCTCGTCGCATCGTCGTTGTTCGTCGGAGCGCGTCGCGCTCTCTCCGTCGGTGTCTCGTTCGTGTCTCTCGTTTTCCATCGAACCGGCTCCGCCGCCTCTGCTGCCGCGTTGCCTGAAAACCGAGTAATTGGGACGAGAACCACGGGCACTCGAATCGATTAATCCGGTCAGCTGAATTTTGATCGATGCGCGACAGAGAAAGTACCGGCACGCCGGTGGTGCGGCGGCCGCTGGGGCGGCGAGGGCAGCGAACGGACGATAAAACAAAAAATAAAAAAAATAGACAGCTAAATAAAAAGCGGGAGAAAAAAGCGCGTAGAAAATCAAACGCGGAAAAACGCGGCCGGCGTGGCGCGACGCGGTGCGGCGCGGCGCGGCGTGGCGTGGCGTTGGTACGGCGAACGAGTTCGCGCTCTCCCGATCGGGACCGATCGAATATTTATTTTCAATAACATCGATGCCGTCGCCGACGCCGACGCCGACGCCGATGCCGACGCGCGGCCCGAATCCCGACGTACCCTTTCGCTGGGCCGTTTTAATGCATCGGCGACTGGTCAATTTATACGCGACGCGAAATTAGAGTTTACGTTAATTATTTTAATTGGTTTTGCTAATTAAGCGCGACCATTATCAGTAGGACCGGACAATGGTCCGCAAAACGGACATATTATTTGCTAAACACATTATCGTCGTCGATTGGCGTTCGCCGAGTGACGAGCCCGCGTTCTGGCCCGCCTAGATCGACCGGGTCGTCTCGTCGCCGCTCAATTAGGGGAGGGCCGCGGAATTTAGACCACCGCCTAGGTTACACCTAATTTGCGAATCGCGATCGACCACCACCGCTGCCTACAGCTGCAACCATTTTTCTCTCGAATCTCCGATCGATCGACCTTTAGCGTTCGAAAATATCGCAACGCACCGGAATTCGTTCGTTTCGTCATATTTCATGGCCAATTTATTAAACGCACGGACGTCCACCCTACGCGCAAACTACGTTTCCACTTGCAAACAGATTTTCGCGCTTTCGCGTTACGCGTTCGCGATCGGCAACAAACGGAAACGTCTCTGCTTCCTGCTCAACGCGAGCAATGTTACGTCAAGATCCCCAGTCTAATTACGAGAGCAGCAACGGTCTCCCGAAGGGGACGGTCGAGCGTAAAGGGCTAACGCACCCCGCGAAATATTTCCATAGCGAAAACGCGCGCGTTGATCCGGTCCAGTCACCGTCTCCGGCGTCGCTCGAGGGAGGCCGGCGTTTCCGCGATCCTGCGAATATCGTCGGCGATACACCGGAGACTGTTCGATCCCCGACGGATTGATTGAAAGGGCAAACGTTGCGGCCGACGTTCGACGACACCTGATCGGAATCGAGCGAAGGGGTCCGGGTTCGCCCCCCGCCTCCGGTCGACGATCCCCTTGTTTACAAACAGGACTCGCAAGGTCGCCAATCTTGAGGGAACGAGAACGAGTGTCGTTCAACCGATGTCCTCTCCACCCCTCGGCCAAATTCCTTCGCTCGGCCGGGACAGAAGGGTGCACGGGCCGGATGTGTCGGTCGGGGGTGGGTTTTCCGATACGTAACCGCCGACGGTGGCATCGGTGGCAACCCCATCGCTCCTCGCGTTGTCGTTGTCGTCGTCGTACAACCCCCTTCGTCGTTCTCCTTCCCACGCGGCTTCTTATCGAATAGCTTTTCCTTTGTCTCGTCTTCGTACCCCGGTAAACGTGTGTAGCCCCGGTCGGCGAGCTGCACACAGAGAGAGAGAGAGAGAGAGAGAAACATAGAAAGAGGGAGAGAGAGAGAAAGAAAGAGAGAGAGAGAGAGAGAGAAATAGAGAGAGAAGAGAAAGAGAAAAAGAAAAGGAGAGAAAAAGTGTGCAGAGATATATATGGAGAGAGAAATAGCGAAAGAGAGATGCGCACGCTTACGTTTACGCTTACGCACGGACAAACGCGCTCAGGCTCTCGCTCTCGGCGAGCACACACCTACGCGAGTACACAGCCGCACGTGGAAAGGATGATGAAAGCGTGCTCGGCCACCTGTATGCTTTAACCGTGGATCGAACCTTACCTGTTACTCGTCCGCCGCGGCGAGGTAGTCAGCCCGAGGCCCTCGACCGGGGGATTTCCGTTTCCGGTTAAAGGCACCACCGCTTTACCCCGATTATTCTCTCCGCCGCGGATCCGTTTTACCGGCGCCCCGTGACACAACCTCGGGAATAGGCGATTACTCGACGCTCGATGCCTTTGCCGCGGCTTTCACCGATGCTATACAACTGCGGACCTCGGGCCTCCCTTGACCCCACCTATCCCTCGAGCTCGCAGTCCTTCGACCCCCCGCCGTGCGATCTTTGTCTCGTTCAGCGTGATTAGAATTTCTTCCTCGTCGTCCACGCGCGTCCACGGCTCCTTCGACCCGTTCGATCGTAACCAGTCGGACCGGCATCGAAAATCTATCGAATGCAACATGGAAATTACATTCCCTTGCCGGCGAGTGCAGGGGCAGTCGACGAGTAGAAACTTTTTCGTCTTCGAACGGAATCGTAATGGTCGTAAACGTTCGCTGCAACGGCGGGCCGCGCGATTCGCGGCGGAAGAGGTTACAGGGATAATAGAATTACGTTTCGGCGATCGTGGTCGCAGAAATGCGACTGCTGGCCTCTCTGAATACGTAATCGCGCCGCGGCGCTTTCGGAGGAAGCAATACGTAAGATAAAAATGGAGACACGATGTAATCGGCCACGCGTTTTATCGTGGTAGATTTTAGGGGAGATTAAGACTTCCAGCGAACGCGACAAATATGACGTTCCTCCGAATTTATTTTTCCTCCTCTACTTTTATCGCCGGACACGTTTATCGCACGGCCGAGGCGAACGTCTCGATTCCGTTACGTTTCCGCGAACCTTTCTGCACCTTTGTGACCGTTGCAATTGCGAATCGCGGGTGTACCGCTTTCTTATCGCTGATTCGAACGCTTCGACGTTTATTCTACTCGAGACGGAACTAGACTCATTCGCGCGATTGCAAACGTACAGTGAATTTTTATTTTTCGTTTTTAACGAATATCCGGAAGACAAATCGTTGCGGACATTGAGGGTAATTCGGAATCGTTTGGTCGATTTCAGCGCGGCGTTCGACTAGAAAAACGTGTTCTCTCGCAGTCGATGCGTCGTCCGAGGTTCAGCGAAACGATTATGGTCGGCGATTCGGGGAACGTCTCACTCGGAATGCAAAGGAGAGCGAGAGATCGCGGCGATCGGTGCCGTATAGCTTCTCCCGGTTCGGGGAGGAGCGATTTGACTAACAAATCGGGTCATCGGCGTGGCCAAGGGGGAAGCGTTACGATTTAACGAACGGTGAGCCGTAACGTTCGAACAACAGGTACACCGATTATCCTTCCGTGATTCCGGGAGCGTTTCGCGGCTCCGAAATCGAGGCAGAGCTGGTTCTCGGTCTCTGGATACCGCGTCCGCGGGTAATATTCCCGCGTTATTCCGCTACAACGGGATTATATCCTGCTGGAGCGGGAACACGGATTCGAGCACGGCGGCTGCTCGAAAGTGAAAAATACAGGCCACAGAGAAGAGCAAAAAAAAAAAAGAGAAAAGAGAAAAAAGAAAAAAGAAACGAGAGAAACAGAGAGAAAGATAGGAGAAGAGAGACGGGGAAGGGGGAGAACGACCAGCACGCGAAGCGGACAGAAAAAAAATAAAACAAGCACTCGCGTGCGCGCGCGCGTAATCGAGAAGATGTCGAGAATCAGCGTCGATATACTATTTCGAAACGGTTTTCATGGGTTCTGGAGATTGATGCGACGGCTGATGAGGGTGGCGGGTGTTCCTGGCAGGGTCCCCGGGCACGTGGTGCTACTATTGATTTTAATTTTAGTGAAAGAGGTGGAAAAATTAGAAGGGTGGCACGAGGAGGGCTGACACACGGTGGGAAGGGTGAGAGCGCCGCGGAGGGTGAGCGCGCGAGCGAGCTAGAGACAGAGAAACGAGGGAGAACCTAGGCTGCCTGTCGAGGGAGAGATAGAGAGAGAGACGCGTGACCGCATGAGCGACGGCCGAACGAGAAACGAAGAGAGACGAGGAGAAAGAGAAACGCGAATAGAGAAGGAGAGGGAGAGAGAGAGAGAGAGAGAGAGATGGAGAGGGACGCAAAGTCGGGTGAGAGCACCGCTGAACAGTTTCGCTTTCATTTCCCTCTTTAGCCGAAGGCAAAGGTAGTCGCTTCGAGGGTGGGAGGGATCTCGGTGCCCGAGGGAAGGCAAGGCAAGGCAAGGCAGCCGGAGCCAAGCCGAGCCGAGCGGAGCGAAGCCGAGTCGAGGCAAGGCAAGGCAAGGCAAAGCAAGAGGGTGAAATCGTATCACGGGAGGATGAGAGGCTCGGAGCGCGATGGAGAGAAAAAGCCCGGAGAGGAAAGACACGCCGGGAGTCGGTTGGAAAAAGAGAGCACCACGCTAAAAGGAGGGTGGTGCTATTGAATGAGAGGGTGGGACGGGGCAGGGCTCGCGAAAAAGAGGAGAACATACCCTCGACTGTGTAAAACACAGAGGTTCGCGGTGCCACGGCGAGTTCGCGTTTAAAAAACGGCTTGCCTCGCTCGTTCCTCTTTCACCCCCAATCTCTCTCTCTCTCTCTCTCTCTCTCTCTCGCTCTCTCACTGTGTGTGTATGTCGTTCTCTCTGTTAGCGATCCACTCTCTTGGTCCTGTTCGAATCTTCTCGGTAGCCCTTTCACCCCCACGCGATTCCATTCGTCAGCAGCCGAGGACGACCTCCGCGATAATTCTCGCCGCGCTCCGGTTGCTCGGCCCCCGAGTTTTCTTCCTTCCTTCCTTCCTTCCTTCGTTTTATATATTTTTTTTTTCTCCTCCACGCTCCCCCTGTTTTCCTCCCGCAAACGGCCGCGTGTGCGGCACGCCACGGATCACGGACAAATGCGTGCTTTACGGGTGCATACGCGTACATGCTCTTCCACGTGGAGAAATGAGAGAGAGAGAGAGAGAGAGATAGAGATAGATAGAGAGAGAGAGAGAGAGTGAGAGAGAGAGAGAAAGAGAGAGAGAGAAAGAGCAAGAGAGAGAGGAAGGTGAGAGCACCGCGAGAGGGTGAAGGATGAGTTCCTTTGTGGCCGCCTAGATTAAAGGCAGACGCTGATGGGCCGTCAAAGGAAACTATTAGCGTAGAAGGTAATGCAATATTTTTTCCCTCCCCGCGGACTGGATTTCTCCAGCAGTGTAACGACGCTCTTCCTCTCCCTCCCTCCCTCTTTTGCTCTTTCTCTGTATCTCTCTCTTTCCCTCTCTCTCTCTCTCTCTGTCTCTCGCGTGACGAGTATACGACTCTATTGGCCGGAGAAACGGCGATAGTTGCTATGGAGTCGCGTAAGAAGAATTTTCCTGGACGAACACGACTGTCCACCCCCGCGACCCTCCTAATGGCTATTTATTATTAATGTTTGATTAATAACGGCGTTACGCATTCGTACTCGTTGGAATGAACGAACGAACAAGCGAACGAACCGATGAGCGAACAAACCAACGAACGAACGAACGAACGAACGAACGAACGAACGAATGAACGAACGAACGAACGAACGAACGAACGAACGAACGAACGAACGAACAAACGAACGAACGAACGAGTCGCGGCGGATAATTAATATCATTACGCCCTGTGAAACACAAAGAGCGGAGTTACGACATTTAATTAACAATATTACGAATCAGTGGGGTGGTGGTGGGTGGGCCAGGGTGGACCACTGGATGCGGCGGGTGACGGGGTGGACGAAGGGGATATATAAAGAGAAACAACGGTGTGTTTTTCCTGGCGATAGGCGAGCCAGGTATGATCGAGAGGAAGAGGAGGAGGAGGAGGAAGAGGAGGTGGAGGAAGAGGAGGTGGAGGAGGAGGAGGAGGTGGCGGCAGAGGATGAGGAGGAGGGCGGAAAATGCTGGAGTATAACCGGCGTGTCGAGGGGGGCGCGGTGTGGCGGGGCGGAGGGAGGGAAAGAAGAGCGGCAAAAAATTGACTTTGCCAAAAGCCGGCATCGGTCGTGATCGTTCTCATTGGCCGGCAGCGAAAAAATCCCATCGAATCAGCGGACGAGGTGAGATTTGCAATTAAAACGCGGGATGGTATACCACGGGGTGGCGGCGAGGGTGGAAGAGGGTGGAAAAGAGGGTGGACGAGGGTGGAGGAGGGCCGCGGCGGGGTGGCTCGCGGGGGTCGGCGGGGGTGGCAGGCAGGCGAGGCTGTTAAGCGGGAAGGGGTAGGCGGATACCGCCGACCGAAAGGGCGCAATAAATGTACGCATTGCGCAGAATTAGTTGATTAAAATATAAAAGAAGAGCGGTGGGGATGGTGGAGGGTGTCGGGCGCAAGGGGGCGAGGTGTGGCGCGGGAGGCGCGCGGGAGGGACGAGGGCAGAGAGAGGGTGGTGTTCGGGGGTGGTTCGGGTGGTTCGGGCGGCGGCGGGCGGCGGATAGGCGCCAGAAGGAGAAATCTCTTTTCCCCTCTCGGTTTTGCTCCTCTTCTCTCCGGACGGCGAGAGGCGGAGGAGGGCGACACGCGGGGGGCGGCCGAGGCTGGAAACGCGACGGATAGAAAGAGAAAGAACAAGACTAGGCGGGAGAGCGCAGCAGCCCGGGAAAAGAAATAATCTGCGAGCTGTATTGACGTTTCTAGTCTAACTCTGATTGAATTATGCATGAGCACACCGGAGATGCCGAGAGCTGCCCTTCTCTTTTCCACCCTGCGCGCATAATTTCCCTCCCTTGCGTACGTAAATATAGTGTGTGCTGCCCTCTCTCTCTTTCTCTCTCTCTCTTTCTCTCTCTCTCTCTCTCTCTCTCTCCACCGTTCTCTCTTTTCTCTGTACGCCGTTCCGCGCGTACCTACGCGTGTGCTACAGGATACCGGCCTAGGAAAAAAGGGGATCGAGCGCATCGACAAGCACCCGCTCGCTACGTGCGGACAGGCTGAACGCGAGCGCGAGCGTCATCGTGCTCACGGAAATAAACGAAACGCCTTTGAACGTTATTATTAGGAACGATCATGATCGATTCTCTACTTCCAACCGCGTGCGCTTTCGTCCTGGACGCGCGCACCGATATTCCGTCTTCGACTTGCCTCGCATAAAACAACGTCGGCGATCGCTTCGCTCCACATTTAACCCTTTCGATCCTAGCACCGGCTATGGTCGCCATCGTCAAGACGACCCGCGTGCGCGCACCGGTGCCGACTATACTCGGCAACCACGTAATGCAACGATTCGTTTTATCGACATTATACTGCCCGTTCGCACGATTCGCCGTGTCCGCGAAAAGCGTACGATCTCGAGGAGCTTTGCGAACGAAAGAAGCGTACGCGCGAAGAAAGGATCGTTCGTTTTCCGATTTCCGATACTTTGACGGTAAACGCCGCAAGCGCGTGGTAGACGGTATTTCAAAAATGTTGCAGTCGTTTTCCGAGTCCGGGTTAACTACAAATTACTCCGTAATTTCTCCGCGACTAAAACGAAGATTCTACGCGCAATTGCTAACCTTTCCCGGAAATAACCTGTAGAATTTCAACGGAAGTTGACTCGCAGCTAATTAGCGATCTTACATCGCCCACTGCTGGAAAGAGCGAGCGTCTCCCTTAACCCAACGACGACCGGAGACGATGCACAACCGCAACGCCGCGTTCGTTTGAAAGCGTATCCACGAGCTCTCTAGCCATTAACAAATCCGAAAACGTCGCAAACAACGTTGCGAAACGAACGATTCTGAGAGGCTAATATAATTTATACCGGCGCGCGGATCGGCAATCACGGGGGGCGTCGAACCTATTGAAACAATGCTCGTTGCCGGCGTTCGTTATCGCCGCTTGTCCACCCGCAGTCGATCTCTTATCGCGCGGGGATCGAAATCGCAACTCTTTCTCGGTTCGTGTCGCGTCGAGGATGAAGATAGATATAGATAGAAAAAGAGAGAGAGAGAGAGAGAGAGAGAGAGAGAGAGAGAGAAAGAGAAGAGAATAGGCAGGATTCGCGAGGGATCGAATCGAAACGGCGGCAAGATCGACGCCGCGCGAGAGGACAGGATCCACTCGTTGGCTCGGCGACGCGCGCGTGCCTTTGAAAACGCCGGAGGGAAAAGCGACTCCGCTCGTGCTCCGCGCGGCGATATGAGCAACCGTGGCGAATACGTACGCGTGTGCGGAAGGCCTCGCGGTTGTGGGCGCCGGTTGAAAAAGTTGAGGCCTCTTAGCTACCCCTGGCAACGTCGTGCTACCCTTTCGACGTCCTTTCCAACCGTAGCAACCTCGAATAACGCGTTTTTTTCTTTTTTTTTAAACGCTTCCCCGACTAATTTACCGGAACGCTTGGCGCGGCTTAGAATCCTACGGAAACAACAGCCTCTTCCGTTCTCGAGTGGCTCGCCTCGTTCTCCGTTCGCGTTCCCGTTCCCGTTTTTGCAAAACGGACCGAGCTCTCTCTCCGACGACGCGAGCCGTAGGACGAGGAGAGGGTGCGAAACGAGCGAAGACGCGTCAGGAAAAATAGACTGTACACGACTCGGACGAGACGCGGCGGCCGGTTCGATTCCGTCGAGCGTGTGTTTTCTAGGCGCTCGAAACCGCTCTCCTTCGTGCACGCGGGAAAGGAAAGCTTCGAGGTTCCTCTATTAATAGAAGAAACCAGGCCAGGGGAGAACGGAGCACGCTCGCCGGTCAGCGACGCGTGCAAGAACGGAAGGGTAGAAAAGCGTACGCTCGGCGCACCGGTCGCGATGGAAGAAAAGGGTTGCGTGCGTGCGTGCGTGCGTGCGTGCCCGCGTACGCAAACGTAGCAGCGCGAAGAAACGCGCGAAAATCTCTGGACGGAATCGTGTCGCCGACTTCCGGAGCCGGTTTCCTCTTCCATCTCTTCCGTTCGGCTTGTCTCTGTCCGAGCGAGCGGGGATTTTTGCGCGCGCGAACTCATCGGTTTTCGCGTCGAAATTCTCTTTTTCGCGTTATTACAGACTCGATAAAATAATTCGCAATTGCCGCGGGATCGAATGCAACGAATCGCCGGACGAATACACCGAATAAACAGGATATTCGAGATTTTCGGGGAGAAACGGGCGACGTTCGGTCCGGCTCGTCGGCCGCGTAGCGCGCATCGCATCGATTCGCCGTTTATTCCGTAAATATTGCTTCGATACCGGGCCGAACGTAATTGATAGTCGTTTTCCTTCGTTTAATTTATTAATCGAACGTTTACGACAAGCCGGACGGCTTGTTTGGACCGGGTGACTGCGTCTGCCGCCGCTCCTCCCGTTCCACCCGCTTCTGCTCGCTCCTTCCGCTCCCGCTCGCCGCTTCTCCCGCGCCTCTCGCGTCCGCGAACGGCCGAAGGGCTGGTTCGGGGGTTCGTTGCAATTATCATAGGGACAGAAGGACCGGTCCTCTCCGCGCGTTTGTTTAACTGTCGAGATAATTATGAAATGCATTTCGTTGCTACGGGTAAAATAACGACAGGTATATACTTTCCTACGGTAATGCGACTAATTATTATAAATGGTCGTGTTAATTTATAAACGGAATTCATCGAATCACGCGACGCACGCCGCCCTGTGGGCGAAGGGGGTTTCGGAGAGGACGAGTGGGCTCTGTGCTCGCGGGGGTGCACGAGGTGCACGAGGTGCAGGAGGAGGCCGAGGGTGGCGAAGGGTGGTTGTGAAACCAACGCGATAGGCAGGCAGGCAGGTCGGGGTGAAACGCGTCAAATGGAAATGCATGTTTTTTGCCGCTTTAGTAAAATCAGGGGCGCAGGAATTACGGTCCCTCTGATGCTCGGGACGCGCGCGAGTTTTATTATGCATTTACACACTTATATACCAGCCAGTGTAACTACGCATCGCTCTCTCCGCGATGGCAAGCCAACCCCGCGACAGGGGCTGGCTGCCAGGGGGATGTTGAATCTCCTCCCACCATCGCGGTCCAGGTACATCCCCACCAGCCGACCGCCGATGAGGGAGTTTCGCGTCTAGTACTAAAAACGAGGGGATCGATACTAAAATGCTTTAAAGTCCTGAATTTTATATCCGACCGCTAGGGAGAGAGGCACGCAGGGAAAGAGACAGACGGACGGACGGACGAACCGACGAACAGATAGACAGACGGAGGGAGAAAGGCAGATAAACGGAGAGACAGAGATAGGGAGAGAAAGAAAAGGATAATGAGACCGAAAACGAGAGAGATGGAGATGAAGAGAGAACGTTTCGTTTCGCCGAGCCTAAAAAACCAACCGACGTCGTTCTCCGGCGTTCTCTTCGTTTTCCTGATTCAGTTCAAGGACAACCGAAACGCGCCTCGGCCTCGCCCCGACGCCCACCTCGATCCGCAACCCCACGTTCTTGCCTTATCCCGCCGTGATTCACGATTTTTCAGCGATCCGATCGAACTCGCGATTATTTTCTTCGCGCATAGAGACCATAGAAGACCGAACCGGGAGCGAACAGCTTTAGCAAGGGCGAGCGATCCTTCGCCAGAGGTAGAAGAAGGGAGGATAGTATTTTTTGATATTTAACGAGGAAGAGGGTGGCTGGTGCGCGGAGGACAAGGGACACGAAGGTCCGTTGGTGCTCGACCGCGGTCGAGCCGCGGGGCGGAAAGGGGAGCCACTCGAGAGAGCGGTCCAAAGAGCTGCCGAATGTCTGCCCGTCCGTTCTTCGCTCTCTCTCTCTCTCTCCTCTCTTCTCTCTCTCCTTTCTCCTCTCTCCTCTCTCTCCTCTCTCTCTCCCCGGTCTCCGCTCTCGCGAACGCAACTTTTCTCTCCCTTGCGGCCAAGCCGACCCTAGAGCAGCCAGCGAGCGAGGAAAACGAAACGAACGCGAGAAGGAAGAAAGCGGGACGAAGAAACGGAAAGGCGTGCCGTGCGTGTGCGAGCAGGACGGACGTCTCTGTTCGGAAGGGGCGGAGAAGCGGGGGTGGGCGGGGGACGAAACGCCCCTTGTTTCATTCCGCTTTTTAATAAGGACCTCGTTTGGAACTCTAGGCTTTAAATAGATCAATACCTACGTACTTCATCCCTGGCAACGAACCCATCCCGTTCCCGCTCGTTCCAGCCCCCCTGGCCACCCTTTTTACCCCGCGTTCAACTTCCCTCTTTCTCTCTTTTCCACCCTCTTTCTCTGCCGGCGCGGTCTCTTTCTCTTTCTCTTTTCCGCGCCTCTCCGCTCTCCGGTTCCCGTTTGCGCCTCTCGCTTCTTCGCTCTCTCGACTCTCTGTCCTTCCACGTTCCTGTAACTCGTCGTTCTCTCTGTTTCTCTCTTTCTCTCTCTCTCTCTCCGTCCCTCTTGTTCTCTACGCTCGTTCCACCCCACCGTCCCTTGCCCTACAACTCATCCGCGACGAACCTACACCCTTTTTCGCGATTCCCCTGCCTCCGAAGCGCCCTCGAGCGTACGCGTACATCCGTTTGCAAACGTAGCTTACGCACGAACCTCGTCGCGTATCCGTACGCGTAGCTATTAGCGTGCACGGTTCACCGCCGTACGTTCTCTCTTCGTATTTCTCTCTCTCTCTCTCTCTCTCTCTCTCTTTCTCTCCTTCTCTGCTTCTCTCTTTCTCTCGCGCTCGGCCGTCTCTCTATCTCACCGCAAAACACCCTTTTTCGCCGCGTAGCTGCCGATATACCGGCACGCCGACCGCCTGCCTGCCAGCAGCGTCCTGCTTTTTCCCTTTCTCTACGCTTTTTCCTTCCTCCTTCGTCGTTTTATTTTTCCTCTTTTCCCAACCTGCTCTCTCTCTCTCTCTCTCGTTTTCTCTCTCCCGTTTTTTTCTACTCTCTCTCGTTTTTCCTTTTTTTTCGCCTACCTCGCGCCGTCCGCATGGCGGCGCCTCCGCCCCCGCTCGCACCCGCCACCCCCGTCGACCAGCAGCGGCACACAGCCTCGTTCTCCGGCTCTCCGCGTGAATGGGCGAAAATGTAGGTAGGAGCCCGTTTTCGCTTTCTATACGACACCCGGCGAAAACGAGAGTCACGTACGTTCCGAAGCACCGACGCCGGGGTACCATCACGCACCGACACACGTGGCCGACCGGCCTCTCTCACCTTTCCACCCTCTACTTTCCGCCCCCGCGCCTCGCTCCTGGCCCATGGCCCCTAGCCCCTGGCACACGCCGCTTCGCACCGCTCTGCAACGCCCCATGTCCGTTTATCTAGCTGTTTCTCTGTTAACCGTTCGTCGTGGCCCAAACGAGAGACCAACTTCACACGCAAATCTGATTTACAGGCGGCATCTCTCGCTCTTTCCCATTTTCTCTTTCTCTCTCTCTCTCTCTTTCTCTCTCTCGCTCTCTTCTCCTACGAGAACCAGCCGACGTCCATTAACTCGCCGCTGGCCAACTGAACGAAAGACCACCCTCCTCCCGCGCACCCCGTAACCGACACGCCGTTCGTTCTCTCCGCGCTTTTCTCCTTCGATCTTTACCGCCTCCGACCGTTTTGATATCTTCTTTCCACTCAACCCAACGTTTGATGTCGAATTACCTAGCTCCATCTGCCGTTTCCTCTCTTTCTTTCTCTCTGTCTCTCTCCATCTCTATCCCTCGCTCTCTCGACCGGCGAAACTGATTTACATTGTCGAGAACCCGCTTTTTTGCTAATCAAAGGGAAAGAATTCCACCGCTTTCCGATGCATAGGATTCTGCGACTGTAATCGAACCTGCCCCCGCGGACGTGTCTTTCAGAACAGAACCGAAACTCCTAAGACCCGGGGCAAGAGAACGTTTATTTTCGTTTATCGACGTTCGGTTATCGTTGTCCCGCTTAAATCTCGGTATCGCGAGCACACCCCGATTGTCGGATATTCGATTCGCGATCTCTCGAGCGGCCGACGAAATCTTCTCCACGAAAGCGTGACAAAATTAGAGACGACGCGTCGACGTTGTTCCATCCGATGGTTTCGTCGTTTATCGCTTGCAATGAATAGCAATTAACGTAACTCGATATACAAATTGTAATCCGAAGTTCGACTGCACCGCGTTCGAACGTTTTAAATTCTATCGAAGCGTTAATAATTGCACGAACGATCGACGACCGCGCGCACGCGAACGCGTTCCTCCCGCGATTCGAGGATTAAAGATGGAATCGATGGATAGTGGAGTCCAGGAAGGAGATCTCCTGGAGGAAGCTGGACCGTAAATCGTCGGCTCGGACGAAAGCGGAAGTCGGTGAACGGGAAACGCGATACAGCGGTCCGCCACGGCGGCGATTCGCATTCTCGATCGAACGACAGAGGCATCGGGGTAAACAGCCGAGATCGATCGGCTCGGAACGGCGAGCTCGTCGATCCCTGGGCTTGCTCGCCGTTATCGGGCAATTAGCACAGCGATCTGGCCTTGATCCGCCGGTTTCGCGAGTGGAAAATCTCGAGTCGTGGCGCGGTGACCGTCGAGGATCGACGCTCGCATTTGTTTCGGCTGTCGCAGCAGCGATCGGTCTCTCGGTTCCGGTTAAAAAGGACAGCGCGGGCCGGGCGCCGCAAAACTGGCGCGTTTTCATCAATTTTCCGATAGGTCGTCGCCGGTTCAAGGGACACGCGGAGCACGGACCGGAAATCAGTGATTGTTGCCACTGCCAATTCGTGTAAGCGATCGGTTCGATAAATTCGTTTCAATTAATTAAAGCGAAATCAAGTTTGGTCCATCGAACTTTTTGCCTGGTGCGCGGCGCGGCCTCGCCTCGGTTCGGCTCGGCTCGAAACGGCTCGAAACGGCAACACGCGCGCGTCGAAGAGCGAGCGCCGCGACGAGAGGGTTAAATCGCTCGACATCGATTAACGTTGCCTCCTGTCGCCGTGTCTCGTTGTCGACCTCCCCCTCGGCCACCCTCTTCTCTCTTTCTCTCTTTCTACCCTCCTCCTCCTCCTCCTCCTCTTCCTCCTCTTCCTCCTCCTCCTCTTCCCACGCACAAAAACACACAGACACGCGGCACACGCGAAGCAGGCACGCGGATCGTTTTCAGCATACGTTTCGGAGGTTTATTTTCGAGCGATGTAGGCGAGTCACGTAATTCCGTGGCCGATCAGGCGAACGACGGAGGGTGGTCCCGCCCGGATTGGTCGCGCGATTTGTATTTCTTTTTTAGGGTCAAAGGGGAGCACCGATGGCCCAGGATCCCGAAGGGTGTCGGATCCTCTCCCCATCTTTCGCTCTCTCCTCCCTCCCTTTCTCTCTCTCTCTCTCTCTCTCTCTTGCATTTTTTTTTGTTACGGATGTTCGGCCCGGAAAGGGTGATCCGTCGACCTGACCTCGAGAACCGTGAGAGCGTCCTTGACCTATCGACGCCGACCGCGACGCCGATCGTCCGAAAACTCGATCGCCTACCCGATCGCCTCGATTAAATGCCCATTAATTGGAACCGGAGACTGCCACTATGCTGCGCCGCTCGCTCTCTCTCTCTCTCTCCCTCTCCCTCTCTCGCTCTTCCTCTCTCTCCCTCGCGCTCTCTTTCCCACTCTCTCCGGATAGAGTTGCCGGTTTATTCTGCTTCGAGGCCCGTGCGTGGCTAGCCGCTTCTACTTGCTAGCCAAGTAGCCAACTAGAGAACAAGGGAAACGCGTAGCCGAGTCTATTCTTCGCTCGGAAGGTTCGCAGCGTCTCCGAGGTTCTACGAGGCAACTTAGAGAACCTGCGATCATTGCAATAACTTTTATCTGTATCAAACGTTATCTCCTACGGTCTAGTCTCGTCCGAGAGGTTTTACAGTGTCTTTAAGAATGTCATGTTTCTACCACGTATTTGTTGCATCGTTTACCACTTCGAGACCCTATTATTTTATCGAACAACAAACCCGAGAGTCTGAGGAACGCGTGGTTACGGAAGACCGTCGAGAGAATGCGTTTTCGGCATTCGTTCTCCATCGTCGCTGCTTCGCTCGGAAGGTTCGCAGCGTCTCCGAGGTTCTACGAGGCAACTTAGAGAACCTGCGATCATTGCAATAACTTTTATCTGTATCAAACGTTATCTCCTACGGTCTAGTCTCGTCCGAGAGGTTTTACAGTGTCTTTAAGAATGTCATGTTTCTACCACGTATTTGTTGCATCGTTTACCACTTCGAGACCCTATTATTTTATCGAACAACAAATCCGAGAGTCTGAGGAACGCGTGGTTACGGAAGAGCGTCGAGAGAATGCGTTTTCGGCATTCGTTCTCCATCGTCGCTGGACTTACTTTTCCCTGGAATTGCAGTTTCTACCGTTTCTCGACGTTCCCGTCGAGAATAGTAAACTAGAGACCCCGTGGATGCGGTTACAGCGAGGCGCCCACGGAACGCAACGTCCCAGCACAGATCAATTAAACCCTCGGCTACTTAGAGTCCAAAAAGCAGGCTCTCCCAGAAAATAGCAAGTTCCCAAGACCGAACGGAGAAAGTAATTACACCGGGTAAGGTTAAGCAGGCCCGGCGGGTGACTGGTTGTAGCTGGCGTTCGAGATCCGGCAGAGGAAGAAGAAGAAGAAGAAGAAGAAGAAGAGGAAGGATAAGAAGAAGAAGAGGAAGAAGAAGTCGAGCGCGCGTGGCTGTCAGAACTGGAGGAGAAAGCTTGTAATTTCCATGACGTTTGTGCTGGATCTTGCAGGGCCGGAATCAACTCGCTGGTCGTACTGGAAGCGCGCGAACGTAGCCGCGGAAGAAAAGGAAGAAGACGAGCGCGAGTCGCGAAGGAAGAAGCAACAGCGGAACGAAATCGAAAGAGGGCAAGGTTGTGGTATCCGTTGTCAGGGCTGACGACAGGAGGCTGCAGCGATCGAGAGAGCAAGCATCGAGGAGGCATCCAAAAGCTCGCGAGCGGATCCGAGCGGAGCCGAGCCGAGAGTATGGAGAACAGAGGAGAGAAGGAGAGTGAGAGAAAGGGAGAGAGAGAGAGAGAGAGAGAGAAAGAGACCGATAGATGTAGAGAGGAGAGAGAGCGAGACAGAGACAGAGCCGGGGCGTGCATACATTCATGGGCCGTATAATTTCCGCGGGTCGCCGCAAAATCAATAAAAGAAACATTACATCGGCGGCTGGCAGTACTGAGCTTGGCAGGGGCCATGGGATTGGATGGGGAAAACGAGATGGGAATGGGTCGCGCAAGCGTTGCTAGAAACTCTGACAGCGGCACGGGGCTCCGCTGGCTCGGCCGTTCGACCATCGAAAGAGGAAAAAGGAAAGGGAAAGAAGAACCAGAGGAGCTGGAACAGCAGCACCGGCAGCAGCAGCAGCCGCCGCCGCCACCGCCGCCGCCGCCAGGAGAGGAGAGCAACGGAGAGCAAAAGAGAGCAAGAGAAAGAGAAAGAGAGAGAGAACCACCGGGCGGTGGAGGACCTGGGGGAAGAGGGTGGAGGAGAGGGCGGCCGCGGCGGCAGCGAAGAAGGAGGAGGAAAGGAAAGCAGCCGGAGGAAAGCAGCGAGTCTTATGAAATATGGCCTCCTTACGAAGGAGTCTGTAGCCGCGTTCCTCGGCTAGGGAGCGGCTGCGAGGGGATACGTGGAACAGAGCAGCGGCCCGGAGCGAGAAAGAGAAAGAGAAAGAGAGGGAGAGAGGGAGAGAGAAAGAGGGATGGGCGGAAAGAGAGAGAGTAAGAGAGTAAGACACAGGGTAAGACAGAGAGACACCGAGAGAGGAAAATGAATACAAGAGCTGACGGCACAGCGAGGAGAGATAAAGGGAGCGAACTTTGCCAAAGTACCTGGACCAGAGTCTAGGACGAAGCTACAGGCTCTCTACCGGCGACAGAACGATCGCTTTTACCAACGGCCCTCTGTTCCTGCATCCCTTCTCCTCGACACGCCGTTTCTCCGCTCGCGACGAACATCCGAACGTCGATCATCGATTCTTAGGAAATTTCGTACCGTTCTACTTCCCTCGAAAATATGCGACGGATACCGCGGACGAGGTTATCTTCTCGTCGCGACTTCTAACCCGTCGCCGTCCAATTATCTTCGAGAACGGAAGGACCCGCGGTACCTTCTCGTTCGAACAACGAAAATAATATGTATTTGTTCGACGAGTTCGTTCGACGCGTTCGCCTCGAGTCCGACTCGACGTTAGACGGCGAGAGATGAAACTCGATAACCGTGACTTACAGAAATCCAAGTAATTTTCATTGTTATCGCGTTCGTCCGTGTTTGCTAGTCTTCGAGTTAATCAGCTTAGGATTCAAACTCCCGCGTCGAGGGTTAGGTTCGCCCCTTCGGCCTGGATATCCTGGATAAAAGAATGCTCGTATTAAATACACTCGCGGATCGATACCAAAGACGGTGCACCGTTAACCGTTTCGCGTGCCAGCTCGATAGCCTGGGAAATGTTGTAAAACAAAAGTAATCGAGAGAACGAAACGGTCAAACACCGAAGGTACTCTCTCTCTCTCTCTCTCTTTCTCTCTCGCTAGTTTCCTCGGTTATGCATCGTAACCGAATTCGCAGCTTTCGATGCGGTAACCTTGTAGTTTGTTTACGAGTCTGGTTAAACGATTTTGTCGAAGCGTCGAAGAGACAACAACGACGTCCCCCCCCGATGAATCTGTTCGTACAACCGTAACAAGGTCGAAGGCCATTTCCGCATGGACGGAAGCTCCTATTTTTCCTGGCAGCTCTTCCTATTTGGAAATCGTCGAGTCTCTCCGTGAGTCGCGTAATTGTACCGGAGGCGAAAGATTCCTTTTACCCGTGTCGCAGTTCGGAGGACTTCTAATCAGAGGTCTCGAACGCTTAGTCAGGATGGGGCGGAGAAGACGACGCGGAGGAACGGCATTATTATTCAAGCGGTATCTGCGGCGAACATTGTTCCCGCGGCAGACAACGGAGGTGCACCGGAGCAACAAGGTGCGCGCCACTTGTGGCTCGAAACACCTACGCTCTCTCGGTATCGGTTCTCCAGAGGGGGTGGGACGAAAGGGGTGAGCGCCGTCGGGGGGGTCGAGGGAGAGTAGTTTGTGCGGTGCAACGAGCGACGTAACAATCGAACGGGTCGCTCGATGGAACGGGAGAAGACGCGAGACCGTAAGAGGATGCCGGGGATGCCGGACAGGGGAAATGAGAAAACCGCCATCCCCTCTTCCCCCGCCGGACAAAAGGAAAAACCGGCGGCGCGAAGGGGGTGCAAGGCAGGCTCCGTTCCCTCTGTCCGTCGGCGAACGCCGATATTTATCGAACGAGCCTCGATTCCTCGCTCTTCGGAACGATTCTTTCTCTCTCGACGCGCTCTCAGCCTCGAAAGGATCTCGCGCGAGTTAAGGGCGCCGCTTTATCCACCCTCGAAAAAAAAAAAACCACTTTTCCCGCGTGCACTTGCCCGCCACCGAGTGGCAAGCGTAATTGCCGAGCGACGCATCGCTCGATGCACTCGTCGCGTCGGGGACGCGTCAAAGCCGTCTCCGATAGTTTCCGATTGCCATCGAAGCCTCGCCATCCGGAAACCGATCCCCGATTCGAGCCGCGCGGTATTTGTCCTCGACATTTCGAAAAATCTGGTCCCGAACATTTTTCCCAACGATCCAGATCCGGTGCGTCCATCGGGACAAGCAGCAAAAATTCATGCGAACGTTCCCGTCGATTCCGTTAACCCTTTACGGATGATCCTCGGCGTTGCAGCTGGACGATGGACTGGACTTCTCGATATCTTTTCCAAGCTGGCTTTGTTAATAATAAGATTCGGCACGGTGTGTACGCGATCTTGCAACAAAGTTGATTAACCGCGAATAACGCTTGGGTCTGGTTTAACCGTGTGCCTAGGAGGATTCTGTCACAGTTTGTTAATATTTCAGAAGCGTCGAAGCGTTTGATTCTAAGGTGCATCGTTCGTATCAATCGAAGCGATAACGCGTAAGGTGCATCGACTGCGAACAACGGTTGGGTCTCGAACTCGGCCGTGCAAGTTTGAGAAAAATTCGCCAACCCTTCGCCGTGTCGGGCAACGAATCACGGGCAACGCCCGCTCGCGTTCGATAGCGCTAGGACACCTGCTGGGCATCTGAAAAAAAGGTGATAATCGAGCTGCAACATCTGCCGTTTTTTAAACTATATCTACCGGGGTATGTAATTCGGTAGACGCGCGTGTATGCTATTTACATAATTCCAATCGACGCGTAGTAGTACGTGTCTTATTAAAAAAAAGACCTGTGTCTGCAGCGTTGCGCAATTTGCGTACAGAGTTTTACTTTGCTTCTCAAAGGTAGAGTCGAATTATGCTAAAAATGTGGCATATTATCGTAATATCGGGTACGGTGGTGCTTTATAGTCCGGAATATCGGCTCGGATGAAAGATTCCTTCGAGATTTTAGCATTTCTGCATGCACCGTGATCGTCAACGAGATTATCCCTCCCACCCCCTCGCTCGTACTCTCTCTCTCTCTCTCTCTCTCTCTCTCGTTCTATACGTATTCGGTTGTCGCATACTCGTAATTGATATGCTGCGCGGTAAAGCAGCAAAACCGTCGAACGGATTCGATATCTTTCTCTTCGGATTCGATCCTAGTTGTTCCGCGAACAGAAAAATTGATAAAAATCTTCGGCCCGGCGATCGAACTGCTTTTTCCACCGGTTCCGAGGCAAACGATCGCAGCGAGAAAGAAAGTTCGGCAAAATCGACGGGCGTTTCGAAGAAAGCAACCGAACCGAAAAGATCGATGTCGTCGGCAGATTGGTTGGCCAAACTCCGAATCGGCGGTGCTCTAACAACGTTCTCGGCACGGCTGGCGAGCCGAGCGTCTTGAAACTTTCGAGGGACAGTGTACTTACTGGTTTTCGGCTGGTACACGCGTGTTCTGGGCAATTAGCGCGGCGCTGGCCGAACGGAGAGCTGTTCTCTCGCGTCAGGCTTCTCTCTTTTTCTCTTTCTCTTTCTCTTTCTCTTTCTCCGTGGCTCCTCTCGGCTCGACGCATCGTTGCATCGGCGCTTCGGCAATAAATCCGCAGCCGGATACGGAAATATCCGATGCGCGCGAGAGTCCCGGGCACGGCGACGATTTCGCCTCGATATTCAGTGGCACGTCCTTATTTCATATTCAGCAAGTCACGGATAGTTGCATATCTTATGCGAACGCCGTGGAGAATCGAAAATCGCCAAGTTTTTTGCCTCGAGGACAGGGTGGAAACGATTTTTCGAATGTATGTATCAAGATCGTGGCTCGATAAAATACTGAGCGGGATCAATGGCTTGTCGGGAACACCCGAACGATGCCGTCGGAATCGTATCCGAAGGACGTTCGGTCTTCTGTAACGAGAACGAGCTACGCCGGCTTTTCGTATCGGCTGCGTTTAGCAGTTGTACCAAGCTCTTGTCTCTCTTTCGCTTCTCCTGCTCTTCTCGCTCTCTCTATCTTCCCTTTTTCTTCTTCTTATTCTTCTTCTTCTTCGTCGTCGTCGTCGTCGTCGTCGTCGTCTTCGTCTTCGCCCTGTTCTTCTTCTTCTTCTTCTTCTTCGCGACACGTACTCGATGCGTGAAACGACAGCTGCGTCGACAACTTCACGAAAATCGCGTAACCGTCGCCGGTTTATCGTATATACCTACGGGGCGGTCGAGCCTGGATATCGAGTATCGAAGACATCGAAACACCTTGTCCTACAGCACCTACGATCGGCCTGCCCTTCCCACAACCGGCCATTCCGCTTCAAGGGACCAGGGGAGGATATTCTCCTCTGGACGCGATTCTGAACATTTTCGCAATCATCTCCGGCGATGGCTGCTGGAAGTTCTGTAAGCATACTCGGGATCTTTATGGATAATAAAAATCTTTCCGATCGTGTCGAATCAATGTTGATCGCGCCTCTTAATCGTTTCGAGGCGTCGGCAACGACGCCACCGATTCGGTGGCTTCCTTTAAAATGTAAATCGCGAACCACGTCGATGTTCAACGACGCGTTAGAAATCCTGCGATCGTTCGTCTTTGATTTTTAACCAGTCTCCCTGTATATTCTACAAAATTCGAATATTCCGATTCTTCGATCCTCCATTTTGACGAGTGCACCATTTCTCGTCTGAAAGTTTTTCTTCCAGATACGTTGTAAAATCGAG
>CM052088.1:1297988-1342773 GCA_028453745.1 Agapostemon virescens
TTATTTTTGGTTATCCACTGATCGTTTAGCGAACGAGTATAATTGCAACGGTAACTCGAGGGAAGAACGTGAAGCTAATAAATGTCCTGCATTTGCGAAAGAATGCGGTTCTCCCAGATCTCTAACGTTTTCTCTCGCGATCGGAGAAGAGATCCGACTCGTTCGAGTCGCGTGAATCACCCTGTACATACACATATATGTAACTTGTACCCACTTGCACGTTGATCGGCGGGTATCGGAGGAGCGGCGTGGGCAAACCCCACCTTAGGTGCAACGGCCTAAATGCAAGTTGTTCCCCGGGCTACGTTTCTCTGGGCCGGGCCTGGGCCCCGTTTCGTGTTCCTGCTCCTGCTGCTTCTGCCGCTTCTGCCGTCGTTCGCCAGCAGAGAGACTTCCTCGTTTCCTTAGACTCGCCTAAAAGAATTCGCCTGCGTTCCAGCGAAATTTTACAACCGAGAGGTTGTTGAAAATTCCTAGCAACCGTGCTGCCAATGATCGAAATATTTAACGCGTTCTCGGCTTTCGTACCGGCTCGTCGAACTTCCGAGATCTCAAAAAATAATTAATATACGATCGTTCGAACGCAAAACCTCGAAAGCCTTATCAAGAAAAAGTAGATATCGAAAGGTGGGAAGCGCCAGAGCGAAATGTTACAAGCGTAAAAATTTCCGAGTCGGAAGAAAAGTTTGGTATCGCAATTAAAATAGCTGCGAGTGCAAAGGAAGGGCGCGTAACAATTCGAACGAACCTATCCGTCGTGAAATCGCGAAAACCTTTTGCCTCGCAAGGATGAATTCGCGAATCGCGGCGATCGGCGGAGCCGGCGATTGGAAACGTATTATCGGTTGGCACGGCGAAGCGAAAAACGGTTCTCGAACGAGTTCCCGAGCGGTTCGCGGTCTCCGGACAGCATAGACCTTGATCCAGTCGACGGAGAAGAGGCGAAGGGAGGGTTAGACGAGCGAACGTATCGGTCCGAGTTATTTTGGCTACGGTTTCGCACGATAACGCCGGATTCGTACACCCCGATCGAACTATTTCGCGCCTCGAGTTATCCGTTGCTCTCGCGAGAGTCGCGTGGTATCTGCTCTCTCGGACCGACATCGGGAACCGAGCGACAGATAACGCAACGATTCGACGCGTCGCGTCGTTGCAGAAATATTTTCACACTTTGGTCGGTCCGAGTTTTTTCGGCGATAACGTAATCGAGCCGCGCGTTCAAACATTTCTCGTTGCACGGAGCTTCTCTAATCGGTTCGCAGCGAGGCAAGAAAGCCTCGGCACGCCTTGCAACATCGCGAACGACAGCTGTCCTCTGCTCGCCGCCCATCAACAAACGCTGCGCCCGCTCGACACCGAAATTATATTTCTATTATCCCCGTTTCTTGCCTCGAGATCGTCCGAGAGAACGGGGACCACGGCGAATCGACGCCGATGCGCGTAAACCGCGTGCCGGGCTGAATCGCGCGTTCGCGAACTCGAGAACGAAGGAATTCAGGGTGTACGAAAAGGATAAAACTGCATTTTGCTGGCGAAGAGATGGAAGACGAACCGTGGACGAAAGAAAACCATTAGAGGTTGCCGAGAATCGCAAAAATTGAAAATATTGGCAGAGATTGTTGGCCGGTTCTGAGGTCCGAGCGTAATTTCTTTGGAAAACGGGCAGAGCCTGGAAGAAAGGAGACCAGGGGTCGCAAGAAATCGGCGATCGAAAAAATTGCAAGCCAGATGCGGCCCTGTCTCTTTGCTAGAATCCCCTCTCCGGGGTCCGAGAGCTGCACCTAAATGCGCTATCCCTCCGTGGCTCGTTGTTGCGGCTCGGTGCCCCACCAAACGCATTCCTCCTATTTGGGCCCCCCACCATAGGCCGGGGCCGAAAAGTGCAACGGCCTAAATTCACGTAGGGGAAGGTAACAAGGGCCTTGGGCTTCTCCCACCCATGGCCCGGTGCAACAACCTAATTTCTAGAGGCTCCTCGCTCCCCTCTCCGTCGGCCGTTTTGGTTGGCCTCCTCCTCCTCCTCCTCCTCCTCCTCCACCGGCAGAGTTCGGTCCTCTCGGGTGGCCCCGCTGGCCCCCGCTGGCCCCGGACTGGCCCTGGTTCCCTCGTCGCCTTCTTCTACCCCCGCCACGGCGGTCTTTGCGCGTCCACGAGGAGTTGAGACGTTGCTCGTGCAGCCGCTCGAGGAATCATCGTGCTTCTTCTATTTAATGCAATCGCTAGTCGGTTTTCGGCAGCGTTACCCGTCCCCCGCTCTCCTCTCCTCTCCGCTCCGCTCCTCTCCGCTCCACGAAGAGCCACCGCTCTCGGCCACGACTCGCATCGCCTCGCATCGCCTCGCCTCGCCTTGCCACGCCGCTTGCGTTCCGCTTCCATCCGCTCCGTCTCTCTCTCTCTCCCTCTCTCTTCTTCTCTCCCTCGGAGCTCTCTCCTCCTTCTACCGGCTCCTTCTTCTTCTTCTTCGCCTTCTTTTTTTTCTTCCCTTCCGTGCAATCGTCTCGGCTTACTAGCAGCGCGAGTCGTGCATGCAATACGATGCCCTCCGTGTACTACGGCTAGCACGAGAGAAGCCCTTTGCCGCATCGTCGTCGTCGTCGTCGTCGTCGTCGTCTTCTTCGTCTTCTCTGGCTCTTCGCCTTCCTCGGCTTCGACGATCCGCGCCACGACTCCCGTAGTCCCCGAGAATCCTTCCCGAGAACCTAACCCAGAGCTTTTGCAACCGACTTCGCATTCTTCTCGTGGATCGACAGCCCGCCATCGGCGAGACCACGGAATTTAAATGACCGAACGCGACTCGCTGCCGATTGCCGCACCGATCTGCCATGTTCCCGTCGCGGAATCGTCGCAGGGACCTTTCTAGGACCTAGAACGTAGCCGAGAGTATTTTTAGAAAACGACGATATCGACGCGGTCGCGGACAGAGATAGTTACAATCTCGTAAGGCTGCGATTCGTTGGTTTGCGAATCGCGTTGCAAGCTGTGCTCGCTTCGAGCCTCGGATTAATGGTTCTGCCGTGTGTCGTTTGCTACGCGAACGTCAAAATGGCCGCCCCGTTGCTAGAGCGCGAGAAGGAGCTGCGTCGAGCCCGAATTTTCATCAATTTCGTTTGCCTCGTCGACGGCGGATGCGTCGGAGCTACCCTTCACGGGTGTTGCGACGTTTTTCTCGTTCCAGCGAGGTTCGTCCAGCCTCCGGGATACTCGCTTCCGTCGGTTCGACGTAAGGCTACAAAATCGTCGATCCAACGACAAGACGAACGTTCCTCGATCAGAATAGGAACGACCAGGTGAAACGTCGAACCTAGCAGGAGTTAAAAGCGCCTGTAAAGTAAGTAAAACCAAGGATCGGTAGGTTCGGCGTTGGAACGACCGAGCCGACACGGAGACGAATGGGATTCGCTTGGAGCGATCATTAATTTGACTGGTGGAGCGTCTTAGCGCGGTTTGCAAAGCGTCGTAATGGCGGAGAGCCGTCTCCCTTCGCGTCGGACCGCTCGCAAAGATTCCCGCGCCTCCTCGAGCGGCGCGCACAACTTTCCTTCGATAAAACAGTCCTCGGGGGGTCTGCGAGGCTTCCGGGGGGGACCGTGTTCGCCGTGCGCTTTCGAATTCCACGGGAAAAATCGGCCGGATTCGAGCAGGCAATGGTCGAAACGTGTCAGAGGCCGTATGCTCTCTTTCCGCTCCGGTTCCCGCTCCGGTTCCCGCGCTAAAATCCTCGCGTAGAGGTGTCCTTACGGAGGGAAGAAGAGCCTGGACGACGCGCGCCGCTAGCTCGTGCAGTCACGGGAAGATCAACGCCCCGACAAAAGTTCTTTGAGCCGAGGACCACCTGCCCGCGAGAGACCCGCCCCGCGTGCATCGACTCTGGTGCATTGCCCTCGTCCTTCGGTGCTCGCTTCACTTCACTTGACTTAGCCACTTAGAAACGACGCTGGTCCAACGATTCTCCTTTCCGCGCCGCACCGCACCGCACCGCACCGCACCGCGCCTCGCTCCTCGTCGGCGAGAAGACGCCCGGAATCTAAATTGCGCTGTTTACGAGCCGACGTCGCGATACAAGGCTTTCCTCGGGGGACACGGTTAATCCCTCCGCCGTCTCTCCTCTTCTCCTCGTCCGTTGAAACGTTCACCGGCCGTGATCTAGCCTGTAGATCGTGCCCGTCCCCCCGAAGCCGCTCCGAAGTTGCGCCGAGCACGCTAATCTCTCCCGAACTGGATCGAACGAGTCCACCGATGCAACGCTTCGATGGAAAAATAATCACGACCCAGCCACGCGTCGCGTTGTCGCGTCGACTAGCGGTTTTCGAGCTCCCGTCTTTCCCGAACTATCGCGCCGACACGATAAAACGTTTTCTTCCGATCGCAGCGAAACCGATTCGCCACGAAGATCGCCAAAGGAATCCCCTTGACAATTTTGAACAACAAGAACAATTTTGTTGTTCTTTAAACTGCCTTTAAACCTAAATAGAATCGCGTAGCTCGTTATCGCGTCTACCGCCATTTCGTCTCATCTTTCTTTCCGCCGAACGGATCGCGATCGTTGCTCGAACAGATGGGCCGTTCGATTTCGACGATCGTTGTTCCGTTCACGCCCGGCGGAGCGTCTCGTTTTAAACCGCGGTATCGCGTTACCGAGTGCCATCGGTTTCTAAACAAACAAGAAGCGCGCGTTAATCTGCGCGTGATCGATGCAGCCGCTAAGACTCTCGGAAGAGATCGTGGAAGATAAACGAGATAAACGAGATAAACAGGCGCGCGATCGCCGTTCTCGCGAACTAGTTGAAACGCGAGACGAAGGGGTATCGCGGGAAGGAGGCCGAAGATCGACGACGTTCGAGCGGATCGATGGATCCCGGGTTGCATCCGGTGGACAAGGGACGTCTCCGAGGAGCTGCTTGATTCGAAACGAGCTCGAAAAAAATGGAGGCCACGGGTTGTTTTCGGTCGGGCCGATAACCAGTAGCTGGGAGGTAGCGTGGCCGTGCGAGTCGAGTGTTTCGAGGGTTCCGGTGCAACGGCCTTAAAACTCTCTAGGGCCGAACTCCCTGCAGCGTGCGTGACTATAGTGCGTGTGCGTGTAGGCGTTCGGACGTGCGTGCATCGGCGAAGCTTGTCGGTGTGCGTGCAGGCCGCGCTCTCGCAGTTTGCGTGCTCGCAGTTTTGCGATCGTCGCGTGTGCACCGACCAGGCCCGTTCTCCGTTTCTCTCTCTCCCTCTCTTTTTCTCTCCGCCTCTCCTTGCCCCTGCCTCGCCACGCCGCAATGGCCAAACTTTATTTCCAGAATGTTTGATTTGAGAAAGAAATAGCCATGACTCGGCCTCACCCGGGGAAAAAGGCTTTCGCGCATCTGCGCGACTGTAAACCGCGCGCCGACGCTCGCCGTTTTTCATTTTTAACTCTTTTTGCCGTGGTATGCGCATTTCTGACTTTCCTGCAACCGTCTTCATCCCGGAGGTTCGCTCGAAAACCGTTCCGATAAAGACCTCGACGCTTAGCAGAATCCATTCGGTAGCTCTGTCCGCGATTCGCGGTCGAGAATTTCCTGAAAAACTAATCGACGCGTCGCTCTCCGGAGAGAAGCGAAAGAGCATCGAGTCTCGTAAGCGTTGCAGAAGTTTCTCGACTGGTTACCGGGCGATCCGCGGAGCGAAATCGAACGGATTCTTGCAGCCGACGTCCGACCGCTCGGTTACCTGTGTTCGCTCGCTCCGGGACGGGTGTCTTGATCTTGAACGCGCCGGAAAAAATAGTCACGGTCGGGCCGAGAGATGCTACTTGCACCGGCTAGCGTATTAATAGAGCGGCCCGTTGCAGCGGAAAACTTCGCGCACTCGCGGCGAAAGTTTACGCCGCGGAGCCCCCGTTAAAAATAGGCCACTCGCCTTACGAGAAAACGCAGGTTCGCGAGATCGTGCCGGCCATCCGGTACACAAGTTCCGCGCGAAATTCGTTCGAGATATTCCAGCGCCCGCGTTCCACGGAGCTTCGCAGCGCTTCGTAGTCGAATCGTCCTGAAACGCAACTTTTCTCCAAGTATTCTGGACGCGACGTCCGGTAAACCCATCCGTCTGACTTTCGAAAGAATTTAAAGTTTCTAAACGATATTTAATAATTTTCTTTTTCTTTTTGGAAAATTACGAAAGATTGAAATGCCGAATGGCTGGGACCACGACGAGAGTAACGATTCCGAGTTCCCGGCACGATCTCTGCACGGGGAGGATGCTCGAGCAACGACATCGGCCAGGATAGACGAAACCCGGTTCGCGAATTTTAGCCAGAACCGGCACGGTCACGGCTCGTGAACCTGCTAAAAATTTTTTCCATTCTTCCTGCGGACACGATTGTTTCGTTGCATCCTGCCCGTTCGCACTCTCCCACAAACTTTGGGAATGGAACCGATGCTTGTCGCCGATGCGTATCTATGCGACGCGATGCATAGCGACTCCGAGGAGCTCGAGAAAGGGTGCCACGGGACACGTAGCAGACCGCCGTCTTGCAATTTTGTAGTCTCCACCGTCACCGGTGTCCGCGAAAGAGATCCTGCCGAACCGTAGGGCGTTCGCCATTTTCCTCGGGTGCATCGAACTCTGCGTAGTTTGTATAAAAACGCAATTTCGTTGGTAGACAAGCGACAATAAACTGCGTTTGCACAGCTATCGATGTAGCTTTTAATTAAATACAGAATATAACGGAATCTGCCTCGTTCGAACCTCTGCTGTTCGAAATCTGTAGCGACCGGAGGACTGGCTTCGAATTTGAACGGCTCGATCTAAGACGAGGGGCAAATAACGCGTTCGTCGTAATTAAATTAGAATCGTAATCGACAGACCGCGGATTGTGCAAATAGTTTTAGTCTCCGAGAGGTTCGAATATCTGTGATAAGAGAAATATGCGAATCGTTCACCGACGCGGCTGATTTGTAGGAATCGCGACAGTTTCGCGAAGAAGTCAGATTTTATAGAGCGTCGCTTTTGACCCTGTTTAATCAAGAAAAGTTGAAACAAGTGGAACTTGCAGATTGCGAATCGCGGTTCCAGCGGCTGGGATGATAGTTGGCGAACGAGGAGCGGGTATCGCGCAGCAAATTAGTATGACAGATTAGGAAAGAGGAACTATTGACGGCTCGTAAATCCGGGTCGAATTAAGCCGCGCGGCGAGCCGGCTGGGAAAAGCGCGAGGCTCGGAGAGGATTTTTATTTTTTTAATTTTTTGAAAAGCCGATCGCTTAAACCGGGAGGTGATTATGGGATCAGCGAAGCGTGCACACGGGGGGTGGTGGCGGAGAAACGGGGGATGATGGTCGAGAGAGAGAGAAAAAGAGAGAGCAGGGTGGGGAGAGGGAGAGAGGTGCGGCCGGATGGATCTGTAGATCGTTTCGGTGGATGGCGCGCGCGTTATCGACGAGCCGCGGGGGTGCTCGCATTATATTTTTGCAATTTTATCAAAAAAGAGGGGCGAGCGTCGAAATAAATGCGCGAGCCATCCGCCGTCGAGCGTGATCAGCATTATCGAATTAGCGCGGACGGTCTACGGAACGAAATTTTCGATGGTGCCGGGGCGCGTTTGCATTAGCGCGTTCGCTCCAGGGAATATTGCGTTCCGATTGGACGTGCACGCGGAAATCGTGAATGATAAATATTAATTATTTTTGTTTGCCTCCCGCCGCGCGTACCAGCATTAATAACACTTCGAACTGCTCCCGCCCCCTGCTACCACCCCCTCCCGCTACTCCTCCACCTCCACCCCCTCCTCCCCGTTCGCGCCGCCGCCCGTTTTCGCCCGCCCGAACAAAACTATAACGTTGCGCCGGCAAACGAATCGGTTAGCATGCTACCTGTCCATTCGACCTCGCAAAAACGTTAAAATAACAGAGATCTCGCGCAACTACCCTCCTCTCGTTCCATCTTCGGCCCACGTAGGTCTCGCTCGCTCGCGAGCCCGCGCCCCCGACGCATCTCTTGTCCCATAACCCCGCCTTCTCTTGCCCCCTCTAGGCTGCATCCGCCACCCCCTAACCCTCCCCCCAACCCCCCACGGGGACTACGTAACCGAGGTACAATGATCGTCGCGCGAATACGTAATTTTCGCAAACAAAGTAGCCGCGCAAATAATAAAACGCCCCTGTTTACCTTGACCGATGCGTTTCGTCGCGCGCGTCCGCGCCCGAAAGCCCGAAGCTCGGCTACCGAGCCCTACGCGCGCGTGTGTGCCTCTGCGTTTCTGCTTCTGTGTCTCTCTACATGTACACGTACGTGTGTAGGCCTCTGTGCGCGCGTGTGCGTGTATAACGCAAGCATGTATCGCGTCGCCAATTTAATTGCAATACCGGTCCGCCTAAAATAGCAGCAGGATCGTCGCCGCAACGCGAGCCCTATCGAATCGCCTTTCCTTCCACGAGAGACGCTCTTCGTTCATCCCCTCGTCTCTCGACCGTCGTCCCATCGCTCTTTCTAGGTTACTTAGAGAACCACGGTTGTCCTCTACCTGCGCTGCCATCCTTCTCGATGGAGGATGCACCGCCCCGCGACGTCCATTGAAAAATTCCATGCATCCGTGACTCTTAGCGACACGACGACAGTCGCTTTTAATTTCCCGGGCGGCTGGCCCGATTCATATTTTAGTCGACCGACTGGAATTGCGTCGTCCGCACGGTGGACCTTCGAACTCTGCGTTAGAGACCGCGAAGACCCTCGTTCGCCGACAATTAACCCTCCCTCGGTCCTCGGCCGTTAACGCGGTTTCCGTCTCCGGAGACTGTGCGAATTGATTTGCTCGCGTACCGGTCGCGAGATGCGCTTCTCCAACCTTTCCGCGCCATCGCGAGGAACCTAAACTAATAATTTGGCAACGCGCGTACTCGTCGGATTCCGTTCAAAGCGCTCGCCGCGAGTCGGACTCGTCGTTACGGCGGACTACCGTAACAAGTGTTAATGGCAAGCGAAATATTTGACTCTTTTTTCGCGCAACAGCTGCGGCGAAACGAAGCGCCGCGAAACGTACGCACCTGCTCAGGAACAAATCGCAAGGCGAGTAATCGAATTCAGTTCGGGAGCGTCGTTACGACGGAACGCGCGAGTCGAGGGGTCAAAGGTCCGCGAGGCGACAACGTTTTCGCGCCTATCGAAATCCTGCGGCTATAAATCGACCCAGTGGCGAGCAGGTGAAAAATAACTGCGAAAACACGGTCGTTTTCTTTTTTTTCTTTGCCGGTGGGACATAATGCGGAGGCATAGCTCGAAACGCGGCGCATCCTGGATGTCCTCGCGATACAGCTTGGTCAGGCAGCGTGACGCGCAGGGATAGCCGTTGCCGTCGAAATGTTCATCGGACCGGTGAAATAGTTGCCGGGTCCTGTCCGGCCGAAAACTGCGTAAAGGAAGTTCACATGGGTAACGCCGGTCGCGTTGCTAGACCGAGTACACACCTAATTATAACTATCTTCCATCTACCGGGTCGGTAGCGCGGTAGGTAGGAAGGTAGGTAGGTGGTAGGTAGGTGGGTAGGTAGGTATCATTAAGCCGAAAAGGTATACGAGCATCGCTGTGTGTTTTGGCTTGCACGCGCACGCGCGGTTTCGCGGACCGGCTCGGCTCGGTTCGACAAACGTTTCTGGCGGAATTCGCAAGGATGCGCATAATAATCGTCCATTATGCAGTCGCTTACGTCCGGGAAGAGGGGTTCCCACGCGGTGTCCGATCGCCGGTGGATCCGGGGTAACCGCGGACGTCGCCGGAGAAACGATGCGTTCCGTTCGATCGATCGAAATCGGCTTCTGGAACGCGGGGGAATCGCCGTTATACCGGGTTCGCTCCGCGGAAAATGTTTCGTTTCGACGCGGCGGAGCTGTCGATCAACGAGAGAGAAGGGTTGCGCGCACCGTGCCTGTATATGAACGAGAGCATGAACGCGAACGCGAGCCGGCCAGCGCGCGTTTGCTCGCGTGCGAAAGGAAAAAGCGAAAATAATCCTCGCCGCGGCGAGCGGCGTGAAAATAAAAACACGGCCGCGAAAACTCGACCGGATTAAAAGCGTCGGGCGTGAAACAAATATAAAACGTTTAACCGTGAACATCGATTTTTATACACGATATAGAAGCCAGATTTCCAACGTTCGCGAGTTTAACAAGCTTGCACTCGAATTGGCCGAGTAACTTATGCCGTGACACGATACCCCCCGGTCTATCGTTTACCCTCTCTCTCTCTCTCTCTCTCTCTCTCTCTCTCTCGCTATCCCTCCTCCCCTCCTCCTCCCTCTCTCACCCCTTCTCTCATTTCCAGCTTTTTTTCTGTCCTTCCTCCGATCGCGTTTTTATATATTGAAAATCGCTGTCACCGGGAAACTGGGCCAACGGGATTAACGACGGGAATTCCAAACAATGAAATTTTTTTAAAGAAGCCCCGTGTTGCTCGTCGAACCATCGGTTTCCCGTTGTATCCCGTCCCGCGACAGCGATCACCCGTAAATCGAAGTAATTCCTGCCTCAAGATGTTAATAATCGAGTCGCACAATGTGCAAAATTAATGAAGCTAATTGCGCTTTATTGCGATCAGCCTGCTCTACCCGCCCGACGACAATAAAGTGACCCGAAGCGGTCTCTCCCACCTACTCTTCTCTAGGGGTTGAAATAGCCTTTCCGAAAACGGATACGTTAGAGGTACACGATATTATTAGTTGATTCGCGGATGGACAAACGTCAGTTTGTCCATGTAAAACTCGTATTTTCGGATTCTTGCGACCGCTCTTTATTTGACCGATCAGATCTGACGGTGCAATTTCCGTAGTTTCTTCCTGATTCTGCCAATTTAGCTTCTGTGTGCCGCGATTGGGAAACGTTGCCACACTTCGCGATTCACCCTTCGAAAACGATCGCGGAGGCGGTTTCGTCTCGGCTAAATTAATCGAAGAACGATGCAGAAATTCGGTAAATCGTCCACTAATTTATCGCTAGACTGCAAGTTTTACGCGTTTACGATATGAATGTGTACGCGCGGGTCAAACCAGCGGATGTATTTATTTGGTAAAAGCTTCGGGTATCGGTTTCGGTTTAATGGGATAATTGAAAGAAAAACGACACTTTTATTCGGGTACCGTGTCTTGCGATCGATGCAGCAATTTTTTCATTTGCATAGCGTTTCGTAGGCTGCGTCGTCGCATCGTTTTCCAACGAGAACAGCCTACGAACATTTTTAACGAATCTTAGAACAGCAATCTCAATCGCGAACCATCAAGCCGCCCTCGCCATCGTAATCCGACTATTTCATTCGAGATTATTACATGCGTAAAACGTCATTGAAAAACCTTCCATAGAAATATTTTCGGCAAGCAGAGGGTAACACAGAAATGTTTAATTCTGCTAGACAAACTTTTGGCGATAGTAAATTGATTATAAACGAAGAATCACGATTCCGAAGATTAATTTTCGGTGCAAGCGAGTTCGAAGCAAGCGTCTCTCGATTACCGAGTGTTTCTCGCACTGCTTCTCTCCCTGTTTCTCAGCCAGACGCGACCACGCCACCATTTGATTCGTCAGGGTCGCGAATTCGCGGAGAAAAGGAGAACGCGGGGGCGGGATGGACACCTCGGTGAAAGTCGGCTATCAATGGATCTGGCGACGACGCTCGCGGACCTGTTGTATTGTCCGTGGACGGTCGGAGGCGGGTGTTAGGCGTCTTTGAGAATTTACGGGGATCAGGGTTGGGGTTACACGTGTAATTTATGCAATGGTGTCGCGGCTCCGCGACGTCTAAAAATCGCCACGCTTTCATAAGCGATCGCTGTCTCGTTGCGGTAATCTGCATCCTTTCTTCGATTCAACGCGTCGAAACGTCTGCAAGAATCAGCTTAACACGTTAAGCGCCACGCCGAATTTCTGTGCCGTTCCGTTCAAGCCACGGTTAGACGTCAGGCGGGCCTTGTCGGGCCGCTCGCCGATAGACGAATCAGACTATAAACAGTCGAGTAAAGTAATGCGCTTAACGTGTTAAGCAGAACTCTCAAAATCTAGGGTAGCGTTTCAGGGGACTTCAGGAAGCTACCTTTTATCAACCCCATTTTTTCCATTTTCGCCATTGCTCGCCCCGACATTTCAAAGTCGCGCCACGGCTGCAATTCGATTCCGATCGAGCTAAAATTTGGCATACACTCTGTCTACATGTCTAGAAACGTGTTCCCAAAATTACAAAAGAATCGGAGACCTAAAGATTTTTCGCGATTTTAAGAAGGGGTATACCTTCAATATTTAGCGATTTCGTGGCAATATTTGGCAAATCTTTGAAGTCGCGCCCCGGCCAAACTAATAGAGCTATCGACATGAATCAAAAACGAAAATCTTCCTCAATCCTTCCCCTTTAAGAAGAGCCCATCAAAATCTAGGCTAGCATACCAGGGCACTTCGGGAGCTACCTTTTATCATCCCCAATTTTTCCCATTTTCACCATTGCTCACCCCGACATTTCAAAGTCCCGCCACGGCTGCAATTCGATTCCGATCGAGCTCAAATTTGGCATACACTCTGTCTACATGTCTAGAAACGTGTTCCCAAAATTACAAAAGAATCGGAGACCTAAAGATTTTTCGCGATTTTAAGAAGGGGTATACCTTCAATATTTAGCGATTTCGTGGCAATATTTGGCAAATCTTTGAAGTCGCGCCCCGGCCAAACTATTAGAGCTATCGACATGAACCAAACGCGAAAATCTTCCTCAAACCTTCCCCTTTAAGAAGAGCCCATCAAAATCTAGGCTAGCATACCAGGGGACTTCGGTAAGCTATCTTTTATCAACCTCAATTTTTCCCATTTTCGCCATTGATCGCTAGGGACCGGCGTGGTGCTTAACGTGTTAACAGATCAAACAGCAAATTATTTTCGCGAAGAGGTTAGCCAATGTCTTCCTCGAATAGCCTACCAAATAGATAAATATGTAAATAGAAATCTTCCGTCCCATTTTGCTACAAATCCGTCGTACCTGGAATATGTTTATTAGAAAAAGAAACTATTCTTACTATTAAGTTTGGAACGACTCTGCCGCGTGCCGCGAATTGGTTTGAATTCAGGCGCCAGTCCCCTAACGAAAAAAGAAAAACAATATTTCTACCGCGTATCCCGCTCTGCGAAATCCTGATTTGGGACCACTGTGCTTCGCCGGCTGCGGACCGAGCACGTTCCCGCTGATCCGATCGGCGTTCGCATGATTGTGTTGGCCCGCTAGCCGCTTTGCGGCGCACGGGGTCGTGTTTAATGTCGCGCATCATGCTCGCCGAAGCGATCGCGTGAGATACCACGCAGAAAAACGGTTTTTTTCTCGCAGACTCTCTTTATCGCGCCTTCTCCCGTCCCGTTTCGTCTCGTCTCGTCTCGAGCGAGTGCCGCGAATCTGTGGAAAAATTAGGAAGGCAACTGGTCGCGCGAACGAATTCCGAACAAAGCAGCGCAGCCGATCGGATATCCGGCGCTGGTTACGCCCGTGAAATTTCATTTATTAGGTAGAACATGTGCGGTTAAGCGGCCGGGGCTTGTCCCGTCGGCCGCGCACAAAAATTCGCTGAAATTACGAACAAGGAGGGGAGGACGCTTCCGGTTCTTCGTTACGCGTTAGAATGCACGCGCGTGTAACCGGGGCCCGTGAATTAGGGGCCCCGCAATCGCTTTTTCCGCCTCTCCTCTGTTTATCTCTCTTCGAGCCTCGACTTTTGCTTCCTTTCGCTCGCTTTTTATTTAAGCCGAGGCGAAATTGCAGGAACGACGGAGCAGCACTTCCTGCTTTCTCGAGACGTCGCTTCTTTCGTCACGCGGCTCGGGCACACGCTCGAATCGATCCGTTTGCGTCGTAAATCGATGCCACTCCTCCGATGGGTCCGCCCTGGTCCTCGAATCGTTCCCAAAAACTTTTCCAGAATGCTTGTCGCGAGTTCGAAAACGATCGGACGGTAGCCTGTACGTCTGGCTACCTTCGAACGACTTTTCCCTAACACCGTTCGTTCACAGTGTACAGGGCAGACCGTAGAACCGTTTCGTCGAAGCAATCTCTTCTGCTCGTCGTCGTTGCACCGCGGATTTTATGCATTTACCAATTTTATACATTTACTAGAAACTCGACAAGCACGCTGTGCACGCATCCTGAGACAAACATCTATATCCATCTGCCGCGGCCAGACTACCGATGCTACCGACTCGAAAAAATTCCTGAACCAACTCCAAACATCCCCGAAGGCACCCGCAAAGTTACCAGAGGCTACCATTTCAGAGTCTTCAGGAAAAAATTATTATACCAAGTCCATTTTGGGCATTTCTTTGATTTTCGATGCCGCGTCGTCTGGACGTCGCGCCACGTTCGCGATTCCTTCGCCATCGACCCATGTTACGATCGATCGTTTTATAAATTACTAGATCGCCGAAACGTTAAAGGGTTTTCCATCAGTTGACGGCGCGTAGCCGCCAACCGTATCGATTCCTAGTTTTCGCACGGGGTTTCTAATCTTACTTTGAATCTCAATGGTTAATGAGTCCGCCGCTTCGGATTTTTTGGTTTTCACGCGGTTCCCTGAATTTAACATGAGCTCGGCGGGGAGCCCAGGTGCGCGGGGACATGCATTTATGCAGCGATGGGTCGTTGCACATGCTCCCGATTTCGAGAAGATCTACACGGTAGCGGCTCGGCGATCGATATCTCGCGACTGATAGACGCGTTGTAATAATTGCTCGGAGAACCTGTCGCTGTCTACCGTCCAAACACCGTTACGATTTTACCGAAGTAACATTAATAATGTCCCGGGCATAATAACGATAAGGCTCTCTCGCAGGTTTCGGATCGATGGCGGTTCTCGGTGCATCAGCGGTCGAACGAAAATAGGATAACAATCGCCGGTGAAAAACTCGCCGGTTTACATATCGGGGAGGGGGGGAATGAAAAAAAATTGGCAAATGACTTCCCGTCTTTTGCTCGTCGAAAAGCGGTTCCATTTAAATTATGAATTTGCCCGTCGCTGCCACCCGCTTTGGGTAACTGTCAGCGCATTTCGCGTGCAACGAAAAATAACGTAACACAAGCGAAAAATGCAATATCAATTTCATCGAGGCTCGCCGATACGCGTCCCTGGGAAAATATAAACGATACTCTTCGGGGAACAACGGCCCTACTCTGCACGGCGCGCGTGCAACGGACGGTGCTCTCGTCGGCCCTCGAACTTGTCCAGTTTTCTAAACACCGCCAAGCCTCGAATCGCCGTCGACTTGGCCGTTGTTTACTGGGAAAACCTCTCGAGTTCCCACTCGGCCGACGATCGAAACGTATCGAGTCGAATGTAAACGTTCGCGCGTCGTCGGGCCACTTTCGAGGACCCAGACGCGAAGCTTAAGAAATAGGCTGCGTCTTCTCGATCGACGGTGTGCCCGTGTTCGTGCCGTCGACGACGTCGCTAACAAGGGAACATATTCAGATGCGAAAATCCGATTTTGATGAAACTTATGGGAGCTTATAGTTCTTTGAAAAATATTTGACACGTGTTTTTTTTTTATCCGCAGACATCCACTTTGAAGGGGTGAAAACAGCCCTCAAAGTTGGGGGTCAAAACCATATTTTGTTGTGATTTCTCGGGAACCAGAGGTCGAAAAAATTTGAATTTTTTTTTAAATTGTGTGTTTATCAATGGGAAATGTACTCGCGCAAGAAAATTTTAACAAAAGTTTTTTGTTCAAACAATATATTAAAAATTTGATTTTTTTTTGCAGTTTCTTTTATTTATTGGTAGTTCATTTTAATGTAAACTTGGGTGTGTGATCTTTGATCCAAAATAGGGGATACATGTTTCAGGATTTTCTTTTTTTTTGCCATTTAACAATAATTATGCATAATGGAAGATAGTCTTGCACCTGGCGTGCGTAGGAAGGAATTCTGGCTTGTTTCATCGAAATATAAGCATTTAGTAGTTAAACAAAGAACTTTTGTTAAAATTTTCTTACGCGACTACATTTCCCATTGAAAAACACACAATTTAAAAAAAAATTCAAATTTCTTCGACCTCTGGTTTCCGAGATATCACAACAAAATATGGTTTTGACCCCCAACTTTGAGGGCTGTTTTCACCCCTTCAAAGTGGATGTCTGCCGATAAAAAAAAACACGTGTCAAATATTTTTCAAAGAACTATAAGCTCTCATAAGTTTCATCAAAATCGGATTTTCGCATCTGAATATGTTCCCTTGTAAGCGTAAAAGTTCGTCGGACGAGTCGATCGTATTTCCAGGATCGTCGAGAATCGATCTCGGCGATTCTCGATAGCGAAACACCGTATAAATAATCGTTTATGGATGCTTCCCCGCACTCGCGACGAGAGACGCGCCCGATATTCGACGTTCACGCGTTTTTTTCCACGTTCAATTTTGATCGATCGTAAAATTCCCAAAAACTGCTAGAAATTGGACGTTCCTGGCTAGACGGTAGCAGCGGCGGCGTTCGAATGTTCGTGGGAAGGAGTTAGGCGATTTCCCGATACCGATACGGAGGCCTGGCAGCCGAGAAGGGCCGGTCCCGAATAAGCGGGCGAAGTTCAGTGACCGACGACTTCACTGAATGGCCAAGGGTCAGGAAGCAAGAAGTTGCCGGATGAAGCGGACGGTAACGAGCGAGCAAGCGGCGCAAGGAAACGAGCTTGGATCGGGGCGAAGCGACGGTGACAGTGACAGTGACAGTGATGCATCGTTCGGCGGAACTCGATTGCCAAATCTGATGAGCCGGTAATAAACCTTTTAAAACGGCCTGCGAGATAGAGGGAGCGAGTCGGGAGGAATGGAACGAGCGAGAGAGCGGCTCGGTTTCGGTTCCCCGAACGCCTATTTCTTCATTGAACGTTTCCCATTCGACTCCTCGCATGCGAGCCTCCGTCTTCTCTCTCTCCTCTTCGCCCGGTCGTTCGCAATCGCATAAAAATAATTTCTATCGCCCCGGCCGAGCGATACTTCTTTTGTAACGTGTGCCCGCCTCCCACGGAGGCCGAGCCTCGCGCGGCGCGGTCAGCGTAATTGAAGCTCTAGGAAAGCCAACCGCGATTGCCTAAGAGTTCTCTATGTGCAGATTTAGACGAGTCGCTGCATTCTAGCACAGCGGTGCCCAATTCGTTCGCGCGAACAGCACGATCGAATCGATCGGGGAACACGATCAACGACCCCGGCCCGTGGATCGAAACCGTCCGCTCGGTTCACGGATCAACGACGGTCGCGTGCGATCCATCGATCGTGCGTGCGGTAACGTTACAAGCGAGATACGCAACCGAGCGATCGTTCGAGACCACCGGTCGCTCGTAATCGGCGTTTCCGCACCGAACAAAAATTTTCGCGAACGTCGCCGTCGGTCCGACGATGCCTTCGCTCGTCGTTTTCACCGGGGAAAGTACCCGTTCTTCGAGCACTGCGTCTTCCCGAGGCGAAACGTTCCGCAGCATCGACGGAACGCTTTGGAATTTGCCACAGGGCTGATGGATGCACCGCCATTATTCACCGCGGATGAGCTCGCGATCCGCGTAACACGGGTATTGCACCACCGCGAACTTAAGGGTTAGAGATGATCGCGCGTGCGTTTACGTTTGCACGGTCGAGTCTGGTTCCTTGGGAGCTCGATGGAAACTCCTCCTTCCTGCAGGCACAGGATTATTTTCTCCTATTCTTCGCTCAGCGTCGAAATTCATTGGCGAAACTATGTTAGAGTACCGTGGAAAACGATAGTCGTTGGCACGATACGATTCGAGATCCATCGAGGTCGAGAAGGTCGAAACGAACGGCGACGATCGTCTTCTTGTCTCTCGGAGCAAGCAGAGCCGCACAGACCGCGGCTGCGAAGATGTCACGGGACTGCGAACCGGACACTTTAATATATTTCACTGAACCACTTTTGTTAGGCGCGACTTACAGCTACCCGTGGAATCAGGGATTGAGCAGAACAACGACACGCGTGGTTTCAGGTAAAAATTGCAGACTGTCTTTATTTGGTACATGGGATCCTTATATATTATTGTGCTTGTTTTCGGTAGTCTGTTGAATGTATCATTGGTGGAGGGATGAGGTTATCGGGTGCGTCATGGATAGATGAGAAAGTTGTGGTGCGGGTTTGTTATGGATGAGGTGGCAAGATGCGTGACAAGGACGTGAAGAAGATTGTTTCGATCGTTTCCGTGCGAAATCCTCGAGCGGATTTTTCTGGCGTCTCTGAGAACCGCTGCTCGTGTCCTACTCTCTTTCGACGAGCGAACGGATACCGCGAATCGTTGGCAATTTTCGCGATCACCGCGCTTCGCAGCATTGTGTCGCGATCGCACCGTTGCGAAACACACCGCGGCGGTGGACTGCATTCGCGGGTGGCGGAATGTCGAAAATATTCGATGGTGCTCGCGAAAAAAATCCCGCCGTCGGTTTGCCGGTTGATGGGGCATCGTCCGTCGAGCAGCGGCGCGCGATCAGCTAGCCGGCCAAAAATGCTTGTTTCCCGCTAACTAATTTCCGCGATTACCCGGTAAATACATCCCCGTTTCGCGAGGGGAGGAACGAGAAACTGGATGCAAATTGCGGCTCCGGTTCTCTCCTCCCTCTCGCGCGCTCTAGCGCAATTTCGAAAATGCGAACAGCCGAACGGAAACACACGGAAAAGAGAGTAAAAACGTCTTTCCGAGGGCGGGCGGGAGGGAAGAGAGGTCGAAAGAGAAAAAGGAAGGACCGGTCGAAAAGAGGTCTAACCGGAATTCGAATCGTAGCCTCTCTTCTAAACAGGATACTTCCACCGAGCCGCGCGGCACGGCGGGAGGAATTTTGTGCGCGGGGCCCTCGGGGGCCAGTGTGCGAGATTTTTAGCGCGGCAGATTATCTAACACCGGAGCGGTGCGAATATAGCGTAGATTCTGCGAGCAAGAGGCGAGAGAACGGTGGCGTGTCTTGTTTCTGCGAGGAACAACGAGGACGGAGAGAGACCGAGGGAGACGAGATCCGACGAGAGAAGAGAGAAAGAGAGAAAGAGAGAGGGAAGCGAACGCGCGGAGGAACGAGGGGGCCCGAGCAACGGTAGGAGGACGAGGAAACGCGAGGCGAGGGGAAACGCGAGTCCCTGGGGCCAGGGTGGCTAGCTTTTGAAGCTGCCCGGAGAAACGGTGGTAGAACCGGGGGTAGAGCGAAAGAGAGGGGGCACGGAGGCGAACGGACCCTTCCGAGCGAGATAGAGCAAGAACAAGGGCCAGGGGGACGGGTGTCGAGGCGGCACAGGAGGTGAACGTCCAAGGGGGCAACCTGTTCGGGGTTCATGGCCCTCTGTCGACTAGCAAACTCGCAGGAAGCCATCCCTGCCCGATCTGCTAGCGAGCGAGGAGGCTCGGGCTAAGGACCGGACCGTCTTCGCCCGAATCCCGCGCGACTCCCGACCAACTAGACGGCCCGGCGTTCAAGGACGACCGAGAGGATGCGCATCTAGGATGCGGTCGGCCCTCCGAATATTCCCAGCCCGGTTCTACCAACGATTCCCGCCGAAAGCTTCCAGATAATCTCGAGCCGTTCCTCGCGCGGATCGTGGGACGGTCGCGCGGACGTCACCGGAAACGGAAAGATATTGGAACACGCGCGTTCGAATACGCGGATTCGCCGAATAGGAAGCGGGGTCTTTAAACTTGGCGAAGCCGCCGCCGCGCGATCTCGAGAAAGAAGTCTCCAGAGCATATTTCAATGTTCGAGATTCGTAATGCACAGACTGCAGTCGCGTGCAAATTCGATTAGCCTGCCGGGAGCTCGAACGAGGCCGCGGATTAAATAAAATCTGCATTACTTTTGCGCTGAATCTTTCAGAACGTTCGTTCGTTTCTAGATTTTGACGCGCGACGATCGGTTACGAGCCGATCTTCGATTCGAGGGTATTTTCGAAGGTTATTCGAAGATCGCGTAGTCGCTCTCGCTTTTCTCCTGCACGGAACAAATATCGTAGACGGTCTCGCGACGGTGACTAGATTACGAAACGGAACGTTCGTCCTCTCTTGTTCCGCCCGCGCGGAAAAACGATCTTCCGTATCTGCTGACAAAAGAAAAAAAATCATGGACAGTATCCGTTCGATGGCATAATTCCGAAACGAATTCGAAACCTAGCCGACGCCGCCGATCCGACGAACGTCGCTCCTCGTTAGCCCGGCTCCTCCGCGTTTCTCTTTCCTTTTTTTTCCTTCTTTTACTTTTCTCTTCTCGTTTTTCTTCTGGCCGTGTCTCCGGTCTTTTTACTCCTGTTGTTATCTCGCGGACGCATCATCGGCGAGGGGAAAAGCGAAAAGACGAGAAAGTGAGCTGGCTCTCCGAGTCTAACAGGAACCAGTTTCCTCGAACCCGTAGGTACCCGTCTCCGCGGCGGGTACAGGGACGAACGAGGACGATTGTTCCCGTTGCATTTCGCCGATATCCTCGCCGCTCTGTTCGCTGTCCGGCGTTCGCCGTTTTCGGACGAACGTTTCCAAGACACGGGAGCGCTTAGAATTTATAATTCGGTCTCGGGCCGACGCGACCGAACGCTCCAAGTTCGTTTCACCCGATCGGGCGAGTCGGGTCAAGGATCCCCGTCGAGATCACTCGAAGATCGATCGTTCGCGGATACGTTTTCCGTGCGGCCAACCCTGCGACGTTCCCCCAGGATCGTTCGCGCTTCGATCTTCGCTATTTGCCCGCGAGATGATTCACAGAATTTGCTACACCTTCCGAACGCGAGAAAGATTCCCGTCTTCTTCGCTGGAAACGTTCAAAGAATCGGAGATCGTGGCCGAAAAGATTTTTAAACCTTCGAGTCTGTCGAAGAAGAAGTAAAAATATTTCTAAACGAGTCCTTTGCGTTCTGAAATCGGTGCACCGAATTTTTGCAGAAAGATCCGCGATCTGCTCGTTAGAAACTGTTCTCGCCGACTGCCTCGCGATTTGACTCTTGGACGCGTAGTTATTTTCAACCGCACGCATCATTCCTTTAATCGAATGCCCAAACTTTCGACTGGACTGTCAACGGAAGATCGATATCGTTGGACTGGTTGCGATAAAACTTTTCCGGCAGAGAAAAATGAATTCGGGAAAGTTGAACGGATCGGAACTGTTTTTCTGGGTTTGCAGTTAGGCGCGGGAAGCGGCCGATCGATCGTCTCCTCCGATGATTTCCAAATCCGTCGAAGCGATGCGACCGCGACGATCGCCCGTAAAACGTTAAGACGCATTTTGACCGGCTCGCAAGTTAAATCCACTTACAACGTCGCGCGAGATTCGATTATCGTCGGTACGGGTTTATTAGTTATCGTGGTCAACGGGTTCGCAACTTTGTCAGCGAAAACAGCCGCGTCGCTTTCGCACCGCGCAATAATAATACGCGAACACGCGATAATGGCTGTCGCGGACGTGTCGCGGAGCAGGTTGAGGTCAATTTCGGGAACACGGCGGACGACCGTGAACATCCGCAGCTGGAAATAATAAAAGAATAGTCGACCGCGACCTAATCGGACGGCAGCTCGGAGAGAGAGCTCGCGATGTCTGAAATTCTAATCTTATCGGTCGGCCGCGTTAGTCACACTATAAATATGCTCGTACACAGGAAAGCGATAGGTTTAATTCTGCATCGTCGCGATAATAGACGACTTCTAGAGAGCGAGCGAGCGAGCGAGCGAGAGAGAACCGGGGGACAGAGATTAACAACCGGAGTGCTTGATCGAACGAGGTGAACCGACGCGGGGAACGGAGACGGGACAGAGACAGAGACCGAGAGACAGAGAGAGAGAGAGAGAGAGAGAGAGAGAAAAAGAGAGAGGGAGAGACTGTTGTACACGATTCGCCCCCGGGGTCTCAGGTGGAAATCGTATAAATTGAATTCTGGATTCTCGTTCGATGCTGTCATTCTTTTTTGGCCGGCGAATTTCGGTCACAGGTAATACGAAACTCGGCAGCGGGCGGTCGAAAACTCGTCGCGGCCAGGGATCCGGCTCGATTTACCAGCTCCGAAGACCGCAAGAAAGCCGATGGCTGCGAAGATTCGTGCCGCGGTCGAAAGTCGATAAGCCGGAACGTCGAATAGAGTCGCAGATTAGGAGTCATCGTCCGCGAGATATGCGGTCCTTTTGATCCGGCCAGTCGCGCCATCGTAACCCTCTGGCCCCTCCTCGGGACCAGCCATCCGCGACTTCTCAGCGAACGGGCCCCGAAACAACGTACGACGACGATCGCCTGTTCGCGGGACGACTTTCGATCGTTTCTCAAAGCACCGACGGTACGATTCGCGATCGACGTTCGAGGCCGTCGTAAATTCCGGCTGCTCTCGGTCCCGTCGACGTTCGCGCGTTACGCTTTTGAACCTCTGCGAATCGAGGCTCTTGTTCGAGATTAATTCGGGAGATGGAAAGGGCGAGAGCCGTTCGGAGATGCTTTAGAGCGTACGGTAATCTTCGAGACGGCTTACGACGCCTCGGCTTCTCTGCTCGCATCCCCGATAAAAGATGAAAGAGCGGGAGAACCCGATCCCGTTGGATAAATTGCGTCGTCTGCTTTGGTCATCGGACGTTCAACGAATGTCAGACATTTCGGTGACCCCGTGGACGCCACGACGAGCCACAGGCTTTCGATCCGAGCGCCTCGAATTCGAAGTGGAAAAACGCGATCGAAAGAGTCATCGAATAGAAGGAATATCGAATAAAGAATCGAGAGAGCAAGGGCGCCGGATCGTTCGTGTGCTCTTTCGTGTCACGTCGGAGCCTATAAATTATCCCAGATTGGTCTCCGGAGTCTTAAATCGGGTGCAGAAAGGGTAAGAAGCCGAGACAGATTGCATTGTCGCCGTTGAATGTTTAACGACGATGCATTTTTAACGAGCGTCCAGCTCGACACTAAACACGTTCTGGGTCAGTTTTCCGTGTTGCAGAGGTATTGGAAAATAAATCGGCCGGCCCTATTTTTCCCCGTTGCGAGGCCGTTCTCGCGACGAATCCGCTCGCGGAGCCGGGTTGCGCGATTTTCTGCGGACGTGTGGTCCGCGCACACGCGCGGAAACGCTATTTCAGAAATGGTATTTTTAGAAACGGCACACATATATCTACCCGATGGTAGAGGTAACTTTTTATCGACGACGAGCCGTTTCTTTTCCAGGTCGCGGAGCGGCGGCGGCGGCGGTGGCGGCGGTGCAACGCGCGCTTGCATTCCACAATTTCGTTTAGTTTGGTTTGGTTACATTCGGTTTCGTTTAGGCGCGTGGAAAACGACGATCGCCGACGCCGTGCAACCAGCCCGGGAGGACTCGATGTTGCCGATGCTTGCAGAAAAACCTGTCGCAACCACTCGCCCCGGAAACGACCAGCCTATTCTTCCGTTGGCACGCGCAGTTGACGTTATTGCTAATCGGCGTTTGTCAATCCGGAGAAAAATTCTCGTAAGCACTTACAGTTTTTCGGCGTTTGCAAACCGGCAGGACTCGCAGCCATCGATCTCGAGCATTTAGGCGACTTTCTCACGGGTCGGCGCGGTCCTAGATTCGAAGGGGAGAACGCACGAACGTCGAGGACGCACAGATAAATTATAGGCACCGATGTTTACGGCGAGCGACTCGACGCGATTGTAAAGTATACAATTTTGTAAGGGGTTCGAAGAAAATGTCAGTACGCTTCGACGGACGACGTCGACGACGACGACGATGACGACTAATCGAGTCTAGCGGTCACGGAAACTGCATCGCTTTGGCGCCACCGATCTTCCGTTGCAAAGTATCTTGTACGTTTATACTATTAGGTCAATCGGAAAGTTCTGTCCATCTATCGTCGAGTAGCCGTAGCTCGAACTGTGGGTAACTATAACCTCTAAAGTAAGGCTAACTTTTTAGTTTGAACATCTGTTAATAAAACTCAGTACACAACAATTTACGCTTGCATCAATAACTTCGTTTTTTTCTACATTGAAGATGTCGAAATTTGAGCCGAATAAGCGTCATTTGCGCGAAGTGTTAGTCTTTTGTTTCAATTGGAAGAAAACGGCAGCTGAAGCTCATCGAATGATTGTAGACGTTTATGGCGATAATGCTGTTTCCGATAAAACATGTAGAGAGTGGTTTCGACGTTTTAAAAATGGTGATTTTTCTTTGGAGGACAAAGAGCGTTCTGGACGGCCACGAGTATTCGAAGACGAAGAATTGCAGACATTGGTGGATGAAGATCCATGTCAAACGCAAAAACAAATTGCAGAAGCGTTAAATTGTGCTCAATCTGTCATTTCCGACCGTTTAAAAGCCTTAGGGAAGGTCTACAAGGAAGGAAAGTGGGTCCCATATGAACTCAAGCCAAGAGACATTGAAAGGCGGAAAACCATCTGCGAAATTTTGCTTGCTAGGCAACAAAGAAAGGGGTTTCTCCATCGTCTCATCACTGGGGATGAAAAATGGATTTATTTTGACAATCCTAAACGTCGAAAAACCATTTGTGATCCTGGCCAACCCTCAAAATCAACGCCAAAGCGGAATATCCACGGAAAAAAGGCTTTACTCTGCATTTGGTGGGATCAGGAAGGTGTGATATACTATGAACTGCTAAAAACTGGTTAAACAGTCACAGGAGATCTCTACCGACAACAAATTATCGGTTTGAGTCGAGCATTGTACGAAAAACGACCACAATACAAAACGAGACAGCGTAAGGTGATTTTGCTGCATGACAATGCTCGGCCTCGCGTCTCAAAAATTGTCAAGGAAACGATAGAAGCACTTCGCTGGGAAGTGCTACCACATGCGGCTTATTCACCAGACTGTGCCCCATCTGACTACCACTTGTTTCGGTCGATGGCACACGCACTTGCTGAAGAACGATTTAATTCGTACGAAGATCTCGAAAAATGGATCTCCGCCTGGATAACCTCCAAAGATGAATCATTCTTTCGACGCGGAATTCGCTTGCTGCCCGAAAGATGGGAAAAAGTCATCGCTAACGATGGACAATATTTTGATTAACGTACTTTTTCATTTTCTTTCATGAATAAAGCTATACTTTTTGTAAAAAAACGGACGGAACTTTCCGATTTACCTAATAATTGTCTGTATCGCTAAAGCGTATCGCCGGAAAGCGCGGAACCAGAGGAAGGCCTTGTTAAAAAATAGTATGCCGTAACTAGGACGTCGGCGATCCGACAGGATATTCCAAAGACCGCGTTTGTACGAAGAAATGCAGTTTTACTGTCCGCCGCTGTGCGTGCCTTTGAACAACGCGAATTTCTATAAGGTTACACGGAGTGGCACTGCAGTCGGTTTCCCGAGGAGAAATGCCCGTGTGTTCTTCTCCCGAGTGATCAAAGAAAGTAGACAACTTTCCGTGCTTTCTTGCAACTCGGCAGAAACGAATAGATAACGCACGGTCTTTCCACGATGTTTCGTTTAATCAGCAGACCGGGGGTTTTACGAATCAACGAGAAAATTGATTGGCTGCGACTCGGAACGGCGGAAAGGTTGGAAAGATAGAAGAGCATCGATACCGTTGCTTTCAACCTGCGCGGAATACGTTGTTCACGCTAGCACCGTCGAGCCTCAAACGAGACATCGCGTATTCCTTTGTCATAACAACAGGATGAAATGTATGCAAGATAAATAGGGTAAACGAGGATGGAACGAGCGCGTGGGCGTTTATAAAACGAAACAGCCGTGTATTTCCGATGCACGCGATACACGCAGCGACGACGACGACGACGCTCGGCATCCGAATGATTTTTCTACCCGTCTCAGTCCGTAGGACGTCCATCTTTTCAGGACGGTCCGCTTTACGTTTTACGACACCCCGAACACTCCTCGAGGGACGCAAAGCGATTTTCCAACGTCCGTAACAAGGCCGAAGACTTGGAAGCATCCCTCGATCTTTGCGAATCGGGTTGATCGACGATTACGAGCGAGAAGAGTCGAAGCTCGAAGTCCTCGGACGCGTGTATCGAGTGGATCGATCGCGTTCTAGCACAGACCGATAGTCCGGTCAAAGGTTAACCGTGAAAACACCGGTTGCCGGAGACTCGTGGCAGAAGGGGTGGCCGCGGTGCGGGTGAGTTCCGCTTGTCGGGCGTACGCGTCTTACCCGGCAATTAGATTCGCAAGTGCGCGCAGCCTGGCGAGTACAGGCGGATCGAAGAAGACGGTCAATTAAGGGCGGACTCCCGTTCGTCCGCTAATGACCCGCAAGATATTAATTGGCCCTGGGAGCCGGCCGGACGCAGCACCGAAGGCGGATCGACCCATAAACGAAACCCGAGATAGTCGTGGGCCTCGCGTGGAACACCTGCCGGCGATCCCGTCGACGCTCCCGGGAGGACAAAGAGACCACGACATTAGGGAACGTCTTCATCCGAATTTACGGAAGAGGATGCGCGCCCGGTGTCTTTCTTTCTCTCGGCTTCTATCGGCACACGTTCGGGCCACGCTCGTTCGACGGCACGAACCGGCAGACTCCTCTACCGAACCGTGAACCGTGCCCGAATCGATTTAAAAGAATTCGCTCGACTCCTCTGGTTTCTCTATCTCTCTTTCTCTCTCCGGCGTCGAACCGCAACCGAATCGTTGCATTAGTATTTTAAAAGCAGCTATCTTGGTTGACCCCGACTGTATCTGCGGACCAACGATGATCGAGGTCAACGCTGCTGTTTTACGCTCTGCTCTTCTTCGGTCTGCTAGAATTTTCTTGGAAACGATGAACGAGGGAACGCCGCGCGCCACCAGATAATCGCGATCCGCCTAATTCCGAGCCGGACCGACACGATTCTCTCTCTTTCTCGGCTACGAAACATCAGCCGTTCGCTGGAAAAGCGTCGATCGTGGTCGATGTCCTTGACCGACAACCATTCGCTCGATTGCTTTATTTCTTCTCCTCTCCTCTCTCTTTCTCTCTCTCTCTCTCTGTCTCACACACACATGCACGCTCTCTCCCTACCTCTTTCGCGGTTTCGTATCTTTACATTTTTGCAGCGACATTTATCGTGGTCTCGATTGACGCGATCCGACCTGGTATTGGGTTGCAAATTGACAATATGTAAATGCACTCAAGGTTTTTTTGCTCCTAGAGCGACGAAGCAGGCCGCAGGACCTCGTCGAGGCCTTCGGCTCTCGGTGCGACAGACCTTTTCGAGAATCGCGAGAGTTAGGGTTTCCGTTGCTCTTAACGGGACAGAGACGCGCGACTACCCTCGCAGAGGGAAAATTCCGAACAACCGGATCGAATAGAATCGCATGCGGCATCGTTTTGCTTTTAATCCGTCGGGAATAATGGCAAAGAATTTTTTGCGATATTAAAGAGTAGTCGAGCCCGCGAGAGTCGCGAGCGTTTGATCGCGGGTAATCGATCTAACCGAGGTTCTCCTAGGGGTAGAATTTCCCAGGGAACACGCGGTAGGACAATTACATCGTGCATACGTTTCTCCGTATTTCTTTCAATTTGCCTGTGCGGTGGCATTACGATTGTCTCCGCAACGAGGACGTACAGTCGCGGGGTTTAAGGGAGAGGGGGAGGGATCGGGCAACCCCCTCGTTCGCCGTAGCATTTTCCCGGTGGAAGATCCTTTCCCGGACATCCCGTGATCCTTCCGCGAGAAATCCGGCAGCCGGGCAGAGTCCCGAGTTCCCGGCGTCGACCGGCAGAAAAATCGGCACGACTATTTGATGCGCAGCTAACTGTACACAAGTTCGGCTATGCACGGCTAAATGCCGCGGTGTAGGGGCCGGTGTAGGGGGGTTTCGCGGGGAGGAAGAGGAGGTGGAGAAGGAGGAGAGGCGAAACGAGCAAGCAAGCAAGCAAGCGAACAGAGCGAGCGAGCAAGCGAGCAAGCGAAAGAGCGAAGACGAAATAAGGGAGCGAGCGAACAAGCGAGCAAGCAAAAGCGAGCAAGAGAAGGGAGGCGAGGGAGAAAGGAGAATGCTTGTGGTTCGAGGGATGGAAAGAGAGGAGTAGATCGAGAGAAGGGTGTGCTAGAGCGGAGTAGGGAGAAGGGGGTAAGAGAGGAGACGAGGAAGGAGCGGAACAGAGAGAGGGTTTAGGAAGGGTGCACAGGCAGTTGGGAGCGCTCGCACCGAGGGAAGAGCCACGGGAAAGGCGGTGCGCGAGAACGAGACGGCGAAACGAGGGCCAGGGGTCGAGGTTCGGGGTGTGGGGTGACGGAGAGCGAGCGAGCAAACGACCGTACGTGCGAGAAAGAGAGAAAGAGAAAGAGAAAGAGAGAACGGGACGGAGAACGACGCCGGTGGCAGTGGCGGCGGCGGCAGAGAGACAGGGAGAGACGGACGGAGAGGGAGCGAGACGAGAGGAGAACGAGCGGGAGGGCAGACGGACGTTCCAGACTCGCGTAGACGGGCGAGGGGAACGAACGAAGAGTTCCACGGACGAGGCAAGAGAAGGGAAGGTGGGACAGAGAGGGACGAAGCCGGCGCGAGAGGGTTGGGGGATCGCTAGCGAAGAGGAAGTGGTGGGGCCAAAGAATTGGCGAGGACCAGGCTACAAGAGAGGACGAGGAGAACGAGGAGGAGGAGGAGGAGGAAGAGGAGGAGAGAAGGAGGTGGCGGAGGAGGAGGAGGTGGCGGAGGAGGAGGAGGAGGAGGTGGAGGAGGAGGGTAGTCAAGCGTGCGGAGGGGTGTCGTGGGGCAGGAGCGCGATCCCAGAAGTGGGGTTGCCGCCCCTCTCGCGCGTTAACCCCTCCGACGCGGAGAGAAACACGAGCGCGAGGAGAGGAAGAAGGAGCGAAAGAGCGGGGGCCGCTGCCCCTCTCCGCCGTTCCGCGAGGTTCCTATGAATTTTGCGACACTCAATAAAAAGTGGTTCCACGAGGTTAACATTTCGGTAACTATACCCTCGCCTACCCAGGCCGCGCACGCACGCAGCCAGCCAGTCAGGCAGCAGGCAGACACCGACGAGCGGGATCGGTGAGGACAACAACCACGACTACAAACACCGGCGACGACGACGACGACGACGACGACGACGACGACGTAAACGACGTAAACGACGTAGCCAACGACGAGGACGAAGACGACAACGACGACGACGACGACGAAGACGAAGACGAAGACGAAGACGACTACAACGACTACAACTTCAACGACAACGACGACGACGACGACGAAGACGACGACGACGTTAGCAAAAGAGATTGCTGTTTGCGCGCGGAGATCGGTGACGACGTACACACGATCTCGAAACGTGGACACACGCGGACGGAAGGACGCGCGAAGACGCACACGTACGCGAGAACGCGGGCTTATATCGGAGAGGAGGGCTGCTCGCTCGCGCGCAAACACCAACACCCACACGCGCCGAGAAAATTCAGCGGTGCGCGCGGACCAAGAGTAGAACCAAGAAGAGCGAGCGAGCGAGCGAGCGAGCGCGAACAAGCAAAGGCGGGTAGTAGAGAACGAGTAGAACAAGCGGAGCGAGTGCGAGCGAGTGCGAGCGAGCAGAAAGAAGAACGAGGGAGCCGCCGTTCTGCGCCGGTGTGCGTACGAGAGCGCGTGCACAGGCCGGAGGAACACGGTCGTGTGTAAAAAAGCGAGGAGAGGAGAGCGAGAGAGGGACAGGAAGAAGGAGGAGGCACGAGCGAGAGAGAAAAAGGTCCGAGGGACACGCACGGCACCGACACAGAGGAGGAGCGCGCGGGCGGGCGCACACGCATACATGCACGCGCATGCACGCACACCACCGGACCGCCGAAAAAACTGCACGGGAGAGGCGCAGCAACGGGCAAACCGAACCGCGCGCGAATCAAGTGCTTTGGCCAGTCGCGTTCCCAATCACTCTACGACTAGGTAGTCCCCCGGTGTGTCCCAAAGAAGCGGCAGGGAGCTGGTCCTTCGCTCGATGGTGTCGTCCCGCAAGATAGTACCGGATACTTTGCCGCGGGATCCTTCTCACTGGTCAACGACGCGAGATCAACAAACGTCCGCCGATATCTGCCACGTTTTCGATCGTCGCCGCCTCCATCCTCGATCTCGGCTCGCCGATCGCCGATAACGTTACACGCGCGCCTCGTTCGACGGAACCGTGCCTCTTTTTCGTCCACGCCGACCGATAGATCACCGGGAGTGCTCGCTTATCCGCGAATTATCCTTCCCTTCCGTTTTCCCCTCGTTTCTTTCTTCTTTCTCCTCGTTCTTTCCTTTTTCTTTTGTTCATTTTTCATTTTTCTTTCTTCTTTTTTCCCCCATTTTCCCCTCTTTATCCTTTTTCTTTCGCCGTTCGTTCTCTCGCCTCGCGAACCGTTCATCGCCGGTTTTACGCACGCGCTTTCTTTTCGCCGTTCTCGCGTCTGCTCGCCGTATCCGTCCTCTGTTCCCTGTTCGTCGAAGGAACCAAGGATCGTCGACATCGAGGAGAAGAACGGAAGACGACGCGTCAGTGAACATTTTGTCGATCAACGAAATTTCTTCGACGGTGATCCACGACGACAGTTCGCGAAAGAGAACCGCGCGCAACGCGAGGATCCACGAGACAGAGAAAGAGAGAGATCGTCGTCGTCGTTCGCCTCCTCGTGTATACGCGCCGGCGGTGTTTACGGCGCAGCACGCAGTCAACGCGCGCGATATCGTTTCTCCGGTGTCGTCTTCCTCTTCGTCCTGCCGTTGTTCGTCCTTCGAGAGTGACAGACCGCGTACCCGTCGTCGTCGTGCCGCGGCGCGCTTCTTCGATCCTTCCGGATAGATCGGGACACGACGGTCGTGAGAACGGAAGACGACGACCGACGATCGTGTCGTCGGGAACGCAGTGATATCGAAACGAACGAACGAGAAAACGATCGAGAAAGGACTTTACGTGGAAAACAGTGTGTAAAATAGCTCGGCGAGGAACGTGGTTTTCACGGGATAATATCGAGAGAAACCAACGGACAGACGAGAGAAGCGCGAGAAGAAGAGATACCTACCCCGCGTCGTCGTTGGTGATCGATCGAGATCCGTGTCCGTACGCGAATCCGATCGGACGACCGCGTTCGAACGCGCGGCTACGAGCAACAAGCAGTTTTTCGTTCGTCGTGGTACACATACGTCGGTGCGTGGTTTCTCACGAGGATGGACCTGCGAGTGTCCTCGGGATCCTGCGGAGCGCACGTCACCACGAGCAACGAACGCCGCGTGGCTTAGGGGCGAGGGATCGAGCTCTGAGATCCAGGCGAGCTTCTCGGTCCGTATCTCTCGTCCGAGAAACATCCGAATCGAGTCCGATCGAGTCGAGTCGAGTCGAGTCGAGTCGAGTCGAGGATAGAGAGGAGAGAGAACGCGAGAGAGCGAGGAGAAGGAAGAGTTCGGTCGAAGGAAAAATCAACCGGTGAACGGAACAGGAGAAGGCTTCGTCGCATCCAACAGTCGAACGGTGGGTTTTAGCTACCCAACGACAACTACAACAACGACGACGACCACGACGACGACGACGACGAAGACGACGACGAAGACGACGACGACGACGACGACGACAACGACAAGGACACCGGGCAAAGGAGAGCCCCCGCTTTACTTCGCGCACGACGATCAAGGTACGTCTACAGCTGAGAGCGGTGGCCTTCGGCCGCCTGTCGGCTTCTAGAGCGAGAGACCAGGCCCGATAGAGAGTACGATTGTGTGCACATGCGTGTGCCTGTGTGCGTGCCTGTCTGCTGTCTCTCTTGCTATATGCGTGTGCATGTGTGTGCGAGAGAACGATTCACCGAACGCCAAACCGAGGAACAGAGAAAGAGAGAGTGAGAGAGAGAGAGAGAAAGAGCGAGCGAACGCGAGAGGGAGAGAGAAAATATGCGTGCCAGAGAGGAAACGAGCGATCGCGAGAGAGCGAGACACCCGGCCGAACCGAGAGAGAGTTCGACGAGTGTGTCGCGTCACGTCGCGAATGTTTGTTGCGAGTCCCATGCATGCGTGCACGCATATACTACGCGATCGTACTATCGTCGGCCCGTTCACCGCGCGCCTACGTGTGCATTTGCTCCGACGAGCGTACCTGCATGCACGCGCACACGTGTAACGACTTTTCGCCGATCTTCATGGACACGTTTTTCTCTCTCTCTCTCTCTTTCGTTCTCTCTCCCGCTGTCTCTTTCTCGCCGCAAGTCTTTCCCCGTTGCTCTCGGTGCAGCGCACATGTCAGAAAAAGCTACACTCATGTGGGTCGGTTTCGGGAGTCGGCGAGCGTTGCGAATGCAAAGCGTATTTTCGGGCGACTCGTCATCGCCGACGACTGTGGGAAGAACGATCCTTGATCTAGGAGATAGAGAGGCTTCGCGACTCGCGCGAAACACCCGAGAGCACGTTGGTCGTTGTTCGATTCCCTTCGATGCGAGGGAGAACAGCCCTTCCGGGCTGCGTGCACGCGATGCGACGCGTTCGCGAGGCTGATGTTCGCTCGTACATTTCGTAGGGCCGGTCGCGATCGATGCACGGCGATCTCGGTGATCGCTCGAACCGAGACTTTCGACTTGGACGCGAGAAGCTTGAAAACGGGCATGGTTTCACCGAAAAATTCGCATCTTTCGTAGTTGCAGTATTTACATCTTGCCCCCGCGTCGATCTTAGAAAATGGTTAAACAGTGTCCAAAGTATGTTTCGAGGCCAGCATCGAGCGGCGTTAACCGATAGCGAGTAGAGTATACCGAATCGTCAGTAGGTCGCCGATATCGACGCGGTAACTGTTTTAGTAGCCTAACGAAGCACTCCTCTTCTCGGGAACATAATGGTGCCCTTAACGCGAACCAAACATTGTCCTCGGCATCCGTGCAAATCCTCCTCGTATCCGTTTCGACGATCGAAAGACGTTCTAAGTTCATCCGGACAATACAATTACAACCGTCGACCAAATCCATTCTAATTCGAACGCAAACCGAGCTTAGAAGTCGAACTCGACGTCCGTCGTGGAAAACGCGTCGAAAACGGCACGGCAAACGCTGGAGCGCGAAACGATCGTCGGACGAGACCCAGAGACTCGCTTCGAACGAATCCAAAACGAACAGAGAAAATTCTAACGATGTTTCGAGTCGAATCCCGCCGTCGAAATCGAGATCAAGATCGAGATCGAAATCGAATCGGCGATGGGAAGAAAGACGATGCACCGCGCGTGGAGACTCGGAGAGAATAGAAATCGGTAGCGCGGATAGTCCCGCTTTACGCTCGTCTAGACACGTCGTCTCGCTGGAGTAAGGTACGCGGGATGCGTGAAAGGTAGGACACGCGCGCGTACGCCTAGTTTAGTGTGTTAGTCGAATGGCAATGGCAGGGATCACCGTGGCGGCTAGACGACCGCTAGACGAGCGTGCTGCCAGACGTTAGAGGTTGCCTGGGAAATGACGTAATCCGTCTGGTGCTAGCGAGCGAGCGAGTAAGCGAGGAGCGAGTTGCTCGATCCTTTTGTCGCGCTGCGAGAGCCGCGTTGCTTCGGGGGGGCCGGCGTGTTACGAGTGGCCCGTCGCGTGTACGTGTACACACACGTACGCTATAAGCTCGCGACCCTGCACTCCTCGTTCACTCTCGTTTTCTCCGTGTTTTTTGCCCGGTTTTTCCTAGTCGCTCCTGCGTACCACGCGCCCTCTCTCTCCTCCCTCTCTCGCTCCTTTCATTCTTCCTCCCTCCATGAAACTCTCTCTCTCTCTCTCTCTCTCTGTCTCTGTTTTTCTCTCTCTCTCTCTATCCGCTGCACACCGTTCGCGTTTTCCTTCCTCTCTTTTTTTCTCTCCCGTCGGGGTTCATTCACGAAAAATTCCGCGTCTCGTAAAACGACGCTCTTTCGACGTACACACAGATAAAAAGAGCAAGAGAGAAAGAGAGAGAGAGAGAGAGAGAAGCACGTCGGCCCGCTGCCGGCGAGATTCAATTAAACGAGTCTCGCCGCGGCGGCGGCGATCGCCGCTCAGCGATCGTTCGTTTTTATTGCGAGCCACGAGACGGCACGCTCGGTTTTTGCGCCGGCGAATTAGGAAAAACGGAAATAGCCGTACCAGGAAATCGCCTGTTACTCTCCGCAAGGTCGCCGCCGTGGATCTCCCTCGCCAGGATCTCTCTCGATCGACTCGTTCGACCGTGCCTCTCTCGGTCCCACGATGTCTCGTTTCGAGGCTATACCCGGTTCGCGAATTCTCTCGCATGTTCCTTCTCTCTTTCTTTCTTCCTTTCACTCTTTTTCTCTCTCTGTCTCTATCTCTCGTTTCGTCTCTCCTTCTCTCTCTCTCTCTCTCTCTCTCTCTCTCTCTCTCTCTCTCTCTCCTCGCCGAGTCCCTCGGAGGGACGCGCACAACGTATCCGTGCAGATCCCCTATTTTTACGATGGACGCGTTTGTTACACGATGCCCCGCTGCAACTTGAAAACACCGAGCGACTAGGTATAAATAGATCTCGCGATCCGCAGAAGGAAGACGGAAAAGCGAGGGTGACCGGGTGCAACGGGGACGGGTCGGGGGTTCTCGGGGGTGCCGGGTAAAAAATAAAAATTCTCTAGCCCTCGCTTGGCTCTCTACGTCTTTCTCTCCCGGCTTCTCTCGCGAAAAATCCAGCCGCTCCGCGCGCGTATATTATGCGCGCGTCAGACGCTACGCGTTCGAGTGTCGCGGCCAATAAAAATTCCTCTGTACAAAGCCGATCCTTGAACGTGAGTTTGGAACCGAGATCCAGGAGCCTTGAGGCTTCGACGCGCTCGCCTACGAAGTCGTCGATTCCTGTCCTCGCTAGAAGGATACGGCGTTTCTTCGTCTTCGTTTCTTTCTTTCTTTCTTTCTCCTTTTTATTTTCTTCGTTTCCCCCCCCCCTTTCTTTCGTATTCCGTTCTTTAGATCCCGACGATAATTCGACGCTCGCAAGGAATCGGACGCTTGCGAATGCGCGAGACGCGAACCAGCTCTCGGCCAGACATTCCCCGAGCGTTCGCCGTGCAAATTAATTCTATGTCTCCCCGTGGAATATTCTAATCCCGCGGCCCTTCGGCCAACGGACGCTCTAAATCTCCCGGCGGCCGTCTTCGCGATCGTTTCTCCGTTTTGCCCGATTCTTTGTCCTCGAACTTCCTCCGCCGATCGAAACTGTCTCTTTGTTCTTCCGCGAGCATCTCGAACCGAGGTCGCGTCGTTGCGATACGTTCGACGGTCGTTGCTTTCGGACTCGAGACGACGTCCAACGTTGGCCGAGCAGAGTTCGCGTTCGAAACGTCGCGATCCTCCTTCCGTTTCCGCTTTTGCGAACAGAACCTGCGAATCGACATTTTCGTCGGCGTTTCTCCGCCGAGAAATATCGCCAACGGCCACCTTGTGCGCTTCCGGGTCGAGGCTCGAACGAATAGGTCCGAAGCCATTGAATTAATTTGCACGCGTAATGCGCCATCGTTTTGCATTCGATTTTAACGAGCGGCGATCGACGGCTCGGTCGGATCCATTCGGATCGCGGAAACGCGGCGAGATCGGTTTCTTCGAGTCTTCGTGATCGATCGCATAATCGACGTTCGATCTCGACGGAAGATTTCGCATCTCCTAGAGCCGTAGTCGCGCCATAAAATTTCTCGCAGTCGGCGCGCGATACCGAAACAGGGCGACGCAGGGTGACCGATGCAGAAATTAGAGTAGCAGTTAGGGGACACGGGGAGAGGGGCAGTTCTCTCGGAGAGCATCGATGATGATCGCGAAGCGTTGGGAGTCGCGCACGCAGGAACGAGGGAAACGACAAACCAGCTTTACTAGTCGAGCCGCTATTTTGTCGACGTTCTCCTTGCGTTATGGCAGCCTTACGGCTTTTTTTATCGTCCACAATGACGCATAGGTGCCCAGGTGCTCCTGCCTGCTCGGCTGGCTGGTTGTTCGCGTACATGCCAGCGGCCGAACATGCGAGAGCAACGTTGCACACGAACGCAAACGGCCGCGCGAATGTGTGCAAACTCGTGCGACGCAAAATAAGCGAGAAGGACCGACCTCTTTCTCTTTTCTCTCTCTTTCTCTCTCTCTCTCTCTCTCTCGGCAAACCGCCTTTTCAACGACGTTCGGCAAACGAGCAGTCAAATTTTTGCACGAACGAGCGAACAAACGGGAACGACCGATCGTCGAATCCGCGCGATTTCTAAGCAATTTTTCGAGCGCCCGTTCGATGAGTCGGCAAATCGTTCGCCGTGAACCACTTCTTGACAATGCGGTTTCGAAACGCGACGTTTCCCGCCTCGTCGGGCTGCATTCTCGTCGATCTAACGACACACTTTTCCCTCTTGGAATCGTTCCGCGTCACCCAAGACCCATCGACGCGTTTTCCTTTTCGAAATTCCCCCGCGAGTCGTCTCGTCGTTGGACTCGTTCGTTATCCGATTCCGTGTACGACTACTCTCCTCCCGATCGTTATCGATCAAAGAAACGGTCATTCGAGTTCGTCGTTCCAATGTAACTGTCGCTTAATTATTCAAAACTTTCTCCTGTCCGAGAACCATGTTACTTCTTTCGGACGAATATTCATAAATATCGACATTATCGCAGCGTTTAACCGTAGGCCTTGCATTTCCGCTGAAATGCAAATCGCGGGCTCTTCTAAATCGTCCACGGATGCTCGAAAGGCGATCGAAAATCGAGTTTCTTCGAGGAACGTCGCGAGGCTGCCACGAATCTTCGATTCTTCTTTTGCCGGATCGATCCGGGTTTCAAAATTTTAAGCGGCAATCGCGAGGATGCGAAAGGCGAAGATTTATCGTTCGGACGCCGTAATTTTCATCGTTTCGCATCTCATAAATCCTGCGAGAGGTCCATGCCCGACGCGCGACTGCAAAAGCGATTCCCATCGAAGAAACGAATGTCCGTTCGAATGACTCCGGTTTCTCACAATCGCCTCGGACAACATCGATGTTGCACAAAGGCCCGCCAGTGTATAAACGAGCGAACGTGTTAAGTACCGAATCTGCAAGCCTACATTTTGGTCGGCCGCAAAAACGTGAGGGGGCTAACAATAAGAAACGAATTGCATCGTCTCTCGGCCGGTGCAAGAGCGGCGCAGCTAAAAGCAGTTGTCGACCTAACCCGTGGTTGCAAAATCGCTCGCGCGCGATGTTCCTACGTGCCGCCACCTGTAATTTGCAATTGGCCTCGTTTTCGTTCACGAACCGGGGATCACCCCGGGACCAAGAAACCGGTACCCGATCGAATTTATTCGGATAGCTGAGAGAAGCGCGGCTCCGGCTACATTTCTGCAAACTTTCTTCTCGTCAAGGACCGAGACCGACTGTGAAACACCGGCAATTTCGCTCGATCGGGAAACGACCGAGAAAAAAACTCTACGCAGACCGAGAGCCCCATCCTTGTGCTACATTCTGACAGTTTCGTTCCTCGAATTCGATCGTTTTGCGCGAGCTTCGACGCGCGAACATCGGAACGGGATGGAACGCCGATTCGAGCAGTCTTTAAAACGGCGCCGAATCTCGCTCGGACGTCTCCAACGATTTTCCGAATCGTGCCGAATTTAAAATTCCAATTTTTATTGGTAAGAAGGAGAAATTAGACTTTTTGGTAATCTTGTACGATAAATTGCTAAGGAGTAGGTGTATTTCCAAATCCAAATCATTTAATATCGCGTTTTCGGCGGCCTCGAAGCAACACGGCGTTTCGAACGCGGTAACCTACGAATTTCCAAGCGGCGTCGTCTCGCTGCTGGTCGATCTCTCGATCTTTCGATCCTCCCGCTCCCGATCCGGCACCTGCGCCTGGAAAGGGGTACGCATCCTGACGATAACGGTTCGTTCTCCTTGAACGGCGAAGGGTACGCCGCTTCTCCTCGCACCCGTTATTTCTCCCTTTCTCCTCCCCGCTGTTTCCTCGCCGAGAGTTCCTGCGGAACCATGGGCTCGTGGGACGTCCGTCGCAAGCCTCGGTGTCCCATAATCGAAGAAACCGCTGTCTCGTTTCGCTCTCCCCTCTCGCAATCTCTGCTCTCGCAGCGACGCGTCGATAGTCGTCAACCCGGACCGCGTAATCCCGATCCCTCAGAATATTACGAAACGCTCCGGATCGATTTCTCGCTTCTCTTCGATCCCCCTAATCGAAACGCAAACTGGTTGGTTCGACGACCAACTCGATCGCGGAGAAATCGATTTTAACGAATATCGAATTTAAAGGGTGCCGATCTTTGCCGATATTTCTAGACATTTCCCTTGCCGTACCATTTACTTTGTAACCAAAGTTGTTGCAACATCTTTGTCGCTGAGAACGTTGCATAAGGAAAAGACAATTTATATCGTTCAAAAATTTCGTCTAAAAAGAAGGACGTTATATTTATGTTCGTTAGAGTCTATTTAATCTTGAGATTCGTCGTTCGTTTATAGTGATTTGTTCGAGAGAACCGTGGCAGACAATGCAAAAATGTAACGCGTCGATAGTCGTCAACCCGGACCGCGTAATCCCGATCCCTCAGAATATTACGAAACGCTCCGGATCGATTTCTCGCTTCTCTTCGATCCCCCTAATCGAAACGCAAACTGGTTGGTTCGACGACCAACTCGATCGCGGAGAAATCGATTTTAACGAATATCGAATTTAAAGGGTGCCGATCTTTGCCGATATTTCTAGACATTTCCCTTGCAGTACCATTTACTTTGTAACCAAAGCTGTTACAATATCTTTGTCGCTGAGAACGTTGCATAAGGGAAAGACAATTTATATCGTTTGGAAATCCGTCTAAAAAGAAGGAAGTTATATTTATGTTCGTTAGAGTCTATTTAATCTTGAGATTCGTCGTTCGTTTATAGTGATTTGTTCGAGAGAACCGTGGCAAACAATGCAAAAATGTAACGCGTCGATAGTCGTCAACCAGGACCGCGTAATCCCGATCCCTCAGAATATTACGAAACGCTCCGGACCGATTTCTCGCTTCTCTTCGATCCCCCTAATCAAAACGCAAACTGGTTGGTTCGACGACCAACTCGATCGCGGATCGTCGTTTCGCGGAGAAATCGATTTTAACGAATATCGAATTTAAAGGGTGCCAATCTTTGCTGATATTTCTAGACATTTCCCTTGCCGTACCATTTACTTTGTAACCAAAGTTGTTACAACATCTTTGTCGCTGAGAACGTTGCATAAGGGAAAAGACAATATATATCGTTCAAAAATTTCGTCTAAAAAGAAGGACGTTATATTTATGTTCGTTAGAGTCTATTTAATCTTGAGATTCGTCGTTCGTTCATAGTGATTTGTTCGAGAGAATTGTGGTAGACAATGCAAAAATGTAACGCGTCGAGGTCTCTGCCTAGCGTTTCTCCGCAGCCTCGTCCATTAGCTCTGTCATTATTCCAACAGCAAGATAGCGTACGCAACAATAAATACTTTCCTTTTCATAGAATTGCACCGCGACGAATCAGGTATGCTCGCACAACGAAATTCCTCTACCGGTTAGCTAACCGATCCTGTCGATCCATTCGCGACAAATTCACCTTTACGAATTACCGCTCGCGAATACAACGAAAAAAGCCAGCAATCAGGCCCGTACGATTTTCAGCTTGCAAAGAATTTTCCCGTTCCCTGGACGGCGCGAAATGAATCATAGAATCCGCAGAAGATCCGCATGATCGGGGGTAACGATGTATCGAATCGGCAGATAGCGGGGCCGAGATTCCTTGGCGGCGATAAGCGGGACAAAAGATCGCGCTGCGAGATAAGGACGATTGTGTCGTAATCGCGGGAACACCGGCCGCACTCCTCTTTGGTTTTTCCTTTTGTCTCGCGGTGGAAATCGTGGCGCGAAAAAACCCGCCGCAGGCCGTTCGCCGAAAACGCGCGCTCCCTGGTTTCGACCCAGTTTAAGAGGCGTTTGGAAAAATAAAAAGGCGAGGGGGTTCGTCTAATTAAATTTAATGAGCGTCGGTGTCGGTCGTCGCCGAACAACCGTTCGGCGAGTCACGCTCGACAGCTTCGACGACTAGTCGAATTTTTCCCGGCTTCGATAGCGCGTACGTATTATACGCGCGCGGATATATTCGCGCTCGCGCGGGCACGAGAGAGGGAGAGAGAGACGAGACAGAGAGAAAGAGAAAGAGAGAGAGAAATACATACATACACACGTATAAGCTTCGGCGTCGCTACGCGCAGGTATGCATGCACATAATCCGAATCGACCGATTAGATTAGACGCCTAGTAACTAGATTACGCGACGGCCGTGTTATCTGCGAAATTAGACCCTGGCTTGAATACGTTATTTAGGCGAGCCGGATGCTAGAATAACAACGGCCTGGATTTGCCGTACGACGCGATCTACGATCCGTCGAGATCGCCTTCGATCTATCCGCTTAATCGCGTATTTTATTCGTCGTGCCGCTGGCCTATCCGTTGTCAAAATACTGCCTTCCTCCCCACTCCTCCCTTCTTTTCTACAGACGTTTCAAGAGAGTAGAGCCGCGCAGCGACTTAATTCCAACGACGATTCGGGACTGTAAAGGCGCGGTCACGCCCGCTTTGGTTATTATTGTTCGCATCTTTTTTCCGACGCGTTTATTGGGAAATCGTAGAAATGGTACACGGCGAACGTCCATTGCAAAGGCACACGACAGTCGACTCGATCGTATCGCCGAAAGATAACGTCTAAGTTTAGAACAAAAATGTTTAAAGCTTATCAGACAAGCAATTAATTAAAGAGGGCTTGAACGGAGCTCAACGCAAAAGACCGAACTAGCTTTTCGAATTAAAATCGACGACAATATTCTTCCAGCTTGAAACCAAATTCCTAAAACACCGTTCGTCAAACCACCAAGATATCTCGCAAAGAATCCGGGAATACTTTTCGGTTAACAATGTAGACGCGACTAACTGGATTTCACTGGATGTCGAATTTCTAATACAACGATATTTCGATGTACGAACAACCACCGTTTGTCCAGGATCGATTATCTAAAATAAAGAAAGTGATAGAATCTCCGGCGAGTCGTTTGAAGGAATTCCTCGATCTCTCGATCGAGAAGCAAAGTCGATTGCGTTGTCAGGCGGCATTTCGCCGCTCATCGGGATTCATCGCGAGTCCTCGAGGAAGACTAGCCATTACGAGAAGCGGCGTCTCGACGAAGGCGATGCGCCTGCATTTGCAGGAAGAAGGTGCACGCGTGTCCAGTAGAATGCGTTTCGAGCTTAGTACAGTCTCGTTCCGAATAAAGGCGAAACGAACTTCTTCTTCTTCTTCTTCTTCTTCTTCCTTCGAAATTGTTCTCTGAGCGCCGAAACGAGAGGCTACGTTGTCTGTACGGTTCCGAAAGGATACATGCCGCGGTCCCCATAGAACAACGTATTTTTATGTTTATGGCGTACGACCATATTGTCTCCAGATCTCGTTGGACACAAGTCAACTATCGGTTAATATACGTTAAATACCGGAATCTGTTAAGGAAAATCAAGTTTCACTATGTAATTTAAAGTTCGCGCCTAGCGCCGTGTATGAAACATTTTGTGAATCGAATGTCTTTTGTTATTATCGATTTGTACGTTTCTTCTCGATTCTTCTGTTTGTCGCCATTTATTAAACACGCATTAAAATCACGCTCCAGATTAGATTTATTATTCAGCATTCCGAGCTGCTCAGTTTCTACAGAACCGAACAGAATTTGCTAGAACCACTGATCCACCAAAACAAGTCGCCCAATGTTAAATCGACCGGCGACAAGTGCGGGATAAAATCTAGTCGAAATAAATTCGTTGTTATTTTAAAACCAACGTGTTTCCCTTTTTTATCCTCGGCACGAACTAAAAACATTGTCTGCCATACGTTCCCAAGAAAGCGTCTAGCTTGGTTCGTTTCGTTTCGCCGATAATCCGCGTTCGTTCTCGGCCCGTTCGAGAACAAAGTCGAGCCGAACGGCATGTCCGATTCGAAATGCGGCGAAAGACGGTCTCGAGCGTTCGCCTCGCATCGGGACAAGACTGTACGGCCGAGCCTCTGGTGGTCGTTTAACGCGCGCGCGGGCCGAAGGACATAGAAATCTGAATTTAAAATGCGCTCGGTGCGGCGCGAACGGGGCAAAGCGAATTCGCGCATCCACGGCCGCGGGAACTATTTTTTCGACGGTGTAACGTCACGGAAACGTTCGGCGAAACAGAGCCGAGAGAGAGACGACCGTCAAGGTTGAGGCGTCTCGCGAATCACGCTTGCGTTCCATCGGCAGAAATTCTTCGCGCGCGAAGGCGGCCGGACGTCGCATTGAATCCCGATTAATTAGCCGAGCGACGCATATCGTTAAGCTAACAGTAAAGCCGCCGAATTAGAGGGAAAACAATGCCCGGGCCTCGAAAGTCCGCTTGCACCGCGGCCGATCGTCGTCGAGTCGGTTAACCCGATCGAACCGCTGCAGAATAAAAATTATCGTTGTCCGAACGATTGCTCGAAGTGTCGCGGAACTCGCAACTCGATCGGTCAGCCTCTTTTCTCATATTTTTCGTACGCGTCCTTCGTTTCGAGGAAGCGATTCTCTGTGAAATAAAAATTGTCTGCATCGACCACGAGACACGGTAAAAAAAACGTTATTTCCTTCTTTTACTAATCGTAAGAAATTTTAACAAGTCGATTCCGTCGTCTCGAACGGCGGCGAATCGTTTTTCTCGAAACCGTAGAAAATCCGCGGTCTACAGATCGACCCGAGGGCGCTGTTTACGGCCGGTACGGTTTGCAAACGTCGTCCACGAAGGGTTAATAAAAAGCTACGTGCAGGCGAGAACCGAGTACCTTTGGAACTCGGTTCGAAAAGGAAATTAGACCGCGAGGATCGACGTCGATGCCTTTTCCGTTCGGTCAACGTGTTCGAACGAATCGAGCGAACGATAGTCGATCCATGTGGGATTCTTCGATCCGTAAAACGAGAGCAATCGAGCTTGAAAAGGATCGAACGACGAGGCGTCGAGCAGCGGGAATGTCGTCCGCTCGCGATACGCTCGATCCCATCGCTACGGGCGAGAAAGCAGCCGGGTATTTATGCGAGTGGTCGCGCGCGCGCGCGATTCTTTGGTTGCTTCTTTGTTTCGCCGTGTGTAGAGGAACGTGTGCACCGCCGCGCACCCGCTAACGGACCGATGGAAAAAATGACACCGTTCTGCCCTCGCTTTGATAGAGACGAGATCAACAGCCAGCGGTGCTATTCGAAAAAGAAGTTGCTTTACCACGCGGCAATTAACTAGACGTTAATTCTTCCGCCGCGTCCGGTGGAAAAATAATTTCCTTCCGGGAACATTAGTAGATTTTCGTTAGCATTTTCGCTGCGAGCACAATTTTCCATTCGACACCGCGAAGAAGATTAAATTAATTTTCCGCGTCGTTAAATCCTGCGTGGGAATACATTATTTCGTGTTTTACGACGGCGGACGTTGAATTAAAACTTTTATACGGTTCACGGCTGGAAATTCGGCCGCGAATGAAAATTGAAGATTAACTCGATCTCGCGAGCGGGGATCGTGCTCGAGGCTGTCGCTAAGAGCGGAGCGGGTTGCTCGAGCGTCGTTTACAGATCGGCACGGAAAAAACTGCACGTCCCTCGTCGGGTTCGCGCGGGCTTCGGGGTTCGGCCGTGCCTCGGAGTAACGGTATCCTCCTCGGAAGGTGCAAGAACGATTCGAAAGTCGATTGGCCGAGGCTGAATCTCCCTCCGGTTGCTCGGAGCTGCGAGGACTTCCGGAATTCCTCGTGGAAACCGATCCCGCGGTTTATTTTCATTTGTTCTTTCTCTCTCGGAGGATCGAACCGCGTCGCGTCGCGCATGGGATTCGTCGCGGCGGAATTGGCTCGGTCGTCGACAAATTCGCCTTTACGTCTACGTAGATACGTCTGCGGCACAATTAAAAATACAACCGCTGACCCATTTTCAGTATTTTTAAGCCGGTGGAGAATATATTCGACGGAAATATATTTGGCGGATCATCGTGTCTCGATTAATCGCGCGATGGAAAAGTAGGTCGTTGCGAGACACTCGGGGACAACCGTCAGGGAACGGTAACACACGGGACATTGCGAATTTTTACCGGTAACAGAACAGCGCAAAGTGCTCTCTCGCTCTCCCGTTTGTCCTTACCAGTTAATTCGATTATGTTTCGCGTCTAACGTGCCTCGCGTCGATCGATTCCGCTATGCTGGAAAATACGCTCGAACCACCAAGGAAGTAGTGTGTAGCTGCGCGTGCCGCGGCTGCAGTAGTCGCGGTGCAGCGATAGTTAACCGGTAGTTGCAGTGGAACGGCACGCCGTACGAATAGACACGCGCTAGACCCACCAAGTAGAGCACGCCTAGTACTAGTCAGACGCGCGGCCCTTTCCCATTTCGCGCTAACCTCTTCCTATCGAACACGGAGATTCCCATCGAATTTCAACGTTTCCACGGGAACAACGCAACTTTCTAACGTTCCTGCTCTGCAGAAAATTCACTCAGTATTCACTTCAGTATCGTCTGGGCATCGCGGTTTCTTGCTAACAAGGCAAAATTGCTATTACAATCGAACCCCGTTAAATTTAAACATTTCGACGCAAATAGAACGATTTTCTAACGTCCATGCTCGATCCGTGCCTTGCGAAGAAGGCAACATCGCTCTTCCGATGGGACCTGCAGTTTGTCATTAATTTAGACATTCCCAGAAGAGTTTAAGCAACTTTTTAACGTCTATAGTTCGAAGTAAACTCGCTCGATCGGCTCATATCGTTTGGGCATCACGGTTTCTTGCTAACAAGCCAAAATTGCTATTACGATCGAACCCTGTTAAACTTATATATTCCGGCGCGAATAGAACGATTTTCTAACGTCCATGCTCGATCTATGCCTCGCGAAGAAGGCAACATCGCTCTTCCGATGGGACCTGCAGTTTGTCATTAATTTAGACATT
>CM052088.1:1342873-1399244 GCA_028453745.1 Agapostemon virescens
TTGCTAACAAGCCAAAATTGCTATTACGATCGAACCCTGTTAAACTTATATATTCCGGCGCGAATAGAACGATTTTCTAACGTCCATGCTCGATCTATGCCTCGCGAAGAAGGCAACATCGCTATTCCGGTGGGACCTGCAGTTTGTCATTAATTTAGACATTTGCAGAAGAATTTAAGCAGCTTTTCAAACGTTTGTAGTGTGAATAAAACTCGCTCGATCGGCTCAGTATCGTCTGGGCATCGCGGTTTCTTGCTAACAAGCCAAAATTGCTATTACGATCGAACCCTGTTAAACTTGTATATTCCGGCGCGAATAGAACGATTTTCTAACGTCCATGCTCGATCTATGCCTCGCGAAGAAGGCAACATCGCTCTTCCGATGGGACCTGCAGTTTGTCATTAATTTAGACATTTGCAGAAGAATTTAAGCAGCTTTTCAAACGTTTGTAGTGTGAATAAAACTCGCTCGATCGGCTCAGTATCGTCTGGGCATCGCGGTTTCTTGCTAACAAGGCAAAATTGCTATTACGATCGAACCCCGTTAAATTTAAACATTTCGACGCAAATAGAACGATTTTCTAACGTCCATGCTCGATCCGTGCCTTGCGAAGAAGGCAACATCGCTCTTCCGATGGGACCTGCAGTTCGTCATTAATTTAGACATTCGCAGAAGAATTTAAGCAGCTTTTTAACGTCTATAGTTCGAAGGAAACTCGCTCGATCGGCTCAGTATCGTTTGGGCATCGCGGTTTCTTGCTAACAAGGCAAAATTGTTATTACGATCGAACCACGTTAAATTTAAACATTTCGATGCGAATAGAACGATTTTCTAACGTCCATGCTCGATCTATGCCTTGCGAAGAAGGCAACATCGCTCTTCCGATGGGACCTGCAGTTTGTCATTAATTTAGACATTTGCAGAAGAATTTAAGCAGCTTTTCAAACGTTTGTAGTGTGAATAAAACTCGCTCGATCGGCTCAGTATCGTCTGGGCATCGCGGTTTCTTGCTAACAAAGCAAAATTGCTATTACAATCGAACCCAGTTAAATTTAAACATTTCGACGCAAATAGAACGATTTTCTAACGTCCATGCTCGATGTATGCCTCGCGAAGAAGGCACCATCGCTCTTCCGATGGGACCTGCAGTTTGTCATTAATTTAGACATTTGCAGAAGAGTTTAAGCAGCTTTTCAACGTTTGTAAAATCCAGAACTTTTCCTCGCTGGTATCGCGAAGCGTTCAGCCGAGTTTTCTTATTTATGTTGATGGTCGTAGCGAATCGCGGATAGCTTCTCCCATCGAAGGATTCGTACCACCTACCACCGGCTTTGGGGACGAGCAGCAACCTCGTCAAACCTCGATTCGTGTTTATCGTTTTCTAATCCTGTCGCATCGTACGTCGCTCGTTTCTAAATGCCCCTCGATCGCTCTGAAGAGTTCCCTAATGGTTCCCGGACAGGATACGCTCGAAACGGGCGTTTATCGAGCTCTCGGGTCGACCAGGAAAATGTGGGAACCTAATTCTTCTCCACCTGAGCATCGCCGAGGGAGAGAGCGTTTCTTCGATGACTAGTCCGGTGACGCCAGCGCGGGTTATTTTCGTTCGGTCAAACACTGGCCCCGCCGTCATTCTCGTTGCTCGCTAAACAGCAGGTAAAAGAACAGAGAAAGAGTGGGAGAGAGAGAGAGAAGAGGATGGAGGGTTTCTCTAAGTCAGCGGACTCGGTCGGGAGAGAGAAAAAGAGAGAGAGAGAGAGAGAGAGAGGGTCGTCGAAGGAAATTGACCGAGCAATTCTCACCTGACGGTTCGTGCGTCGACGTCGTCGGTGGTATCGTTGGCGTTGGCCCCCTAACACATTCCCACAATCGGCTTGTCGTGGTGTATCGGCGGCCCCGGGACACCTACTCGTCTATACACCGACAGAAAAGAAATAATTGGTTGTTTGGCTGTCGGCGGATTAGCCCGTTCGAGGTCAACGTCCGCCAAATGTTTGCGAATGCAGCGGCGGCGGAGGGGCCGAGGGGGATGGTACTAGGTGGAAAGGGGACACACGGGGGACCAGCGGCGCAGGGAAGGGGGCCTGGAAAGGGTACCGGTTCGAACGAAACAGACGCGGGCAAAAGAGGGACGACTAGAGGGACACGGGACGAGGGACGAGGAACGAGGGAGGTGCGACGAGGCGGGGCGGGATGGTAGGGATCCCTGCAGTTTGGGGGGCGAGACGGACAGGGAAGGAAAAAGGTAGCGGGAGGGGAAAAGGCACGTACGATTGCGGCCGCGTGGAGATTCCAGGCCCCGCATATCCTTGCCCCTGCTCGGTTGCTGTTGCTGTTGCTGTTACTGTTACCGTTTGCTTGCTCGCTCGCTTGCTTTTACCCCGTTCGCCCTCTTCGATCCCCCATGGGAAGAGCCCTCGCGTGTGTACGGTGCATTTAGGACGCGCGTACACGCCGCCGAAAGAGGATGATATTCTTTATCGCTGCAGTTTCCGTCTATTGGGACGAATTCAGGCGGCGCGCTCATCGTTCGCCGCCGCGTTAGACGGCAGGTGAGCCCCGGCTTAACGAGCGGCCGCATGCATAGACGCAACGCTCGACGAACCGCCGAAAAAAAGGGCGAAGGGTGCCTGGCACCGGCGAGCGTCGACTACCGAGGCCCTTGCTTTCGTTGGTCCAACGATCGCTCGAGGAACCTTTCGCTCGCTAGACAGCGGAGGGTCCGAGACGCAGGATGTAGACGGTGGGAAGTCCTACAATTTATAACCTGCGCGGCAGCAGGCTTTGGATGCAGATCTTAGGTGACGGAGGTCCTAGTTGCCAGCGTGCAAGGGTTCTCATTGTTTCGTCGCGTCTGCCAGAGAAACGAGCAAAGAGCCGATCGAATGGAAGAGAGCGATAGAGGTTCCATAATGTGAGACTCGCGCGATGGAAGCCGTAGAATTTTGGTGCCCGATAGAGGAGTCCGCGAAACTACCCTGTCGAACCAACGAATTAAATGGTAGAAGAAGCCCCGTAATTTGAGACGCGGGTAACAGAGATCGTAGAATTTGGAAGCCGGATGGAAGAGCTCGGCTGGAACGCGAGGTCTCGGCGACGGAGATCCTGAAAAGCCGTCGCGATCCTAATCGGTTCGATCCTCTCTCGCCATCGGAACAAATAGAAGGTACGATCCGTACGAGCGTGACGCAGGTGGCCGGGATGCGGGATTGCGTGCGAGAATCGCGAAGGAAAAGGACAAGGGCGACAAGGGGGTAACTCGTGGGAGTCCATCGTGATCCGCGATGGTTAGCCTTGAACTCGAGCAACGGCACACATCGCTTATTCTCTCCCGAATGTTTCGACGGCCGATCGGTTCTCGGCGATCCTCTGTTCCGTGATCGAGGCGACTCGTTCTTTCTTCTCGGTAATATAATTACCGGCGACCCGGTGCATTAAGATTCCAGTCCAGGCTGGAAATACGATCCCCTTGGCGTTTCAAGAGGACCTCGTGGGAAATGGGGCGGGTGTAAAAATAATTGAAACCACTCGATCGATCGGCGTTCGGAAAATTTTCGCGTTTCTCGGATAGCGAGTGCTCGGACGACGCGCGTTGTCTCGGCGAGATCGATGAAAACGGCAGGGACCGTCGGCTAAGGTCCGGCACGGAATTCGAAGGTCCTAGAATTCTGAAGTTTCCCCGTCTTTCCGGCGTGGCATTAATTTTTCAGCGCGCAGCCTCGATTCGCAAACACCGAGCGCACCGGAGACGTTCCGAGTATGCACGTTCAAGGCCAGCCGCCGACTCGTAGACTCTTTCGCGGCCGTTTTGCAGGAATCCGAATGCATCGGGAAAGAGGAACGGAAAGAATGTTCCTGACTCGACGCTCGGAGGATCCTGTGGATCCTGTTCGTGGTGTCGGATCGTCGCGTAACGTAAAACGCGTCGCGCGATCGAAAAACGGGCGGGACAAAACGCGGACAAAACGCGGACAAAACGGACAAAACTGTCGGGAGAGAAATAGAGCGCGCGAGATTCATCGTCCGCGCGGATAATTCTCATTATTTCGCCCGGAGTTACGCGAGCCGCGGCGAACGTTTCATTTAGAGGCGCGTGCACAGCCGCGCAATAAATTTCCAAGCGGATGGGATCAATATATCCGCGCGCTTGTTCCTTTCGCGGCTTTTTATCCCCGGGGTTGTTCTCGCTCGAATTTATTCGGCGGGCTGCCGCTCTCGGGAAGCGAGTCCGAGCGCAACGGCCGCGAATTATTCGACCAAGGTCAATGGGAAAGAGAGAGAGAGAGAGAGAGAGAGTGCACAACGAGCATAAGCGAGCAATAGGCGAGTACGAAAATCGGCGAGGAAAATCGTGCCGGGTGTCTGGGTGCGCGTTCGCGAGGAAGAACGTTTCTAGGCGAATCTAGTCGAACGTATAGGCGGCACAGCCCTCAGCTTTGGCTCCTAGGAATCCAATCAATAAATATTACAATGGAACCCCTAGAGAAGTAGGGGAGCGTATCCTCCTCTCGCGCCCCCGTCTACCCTCGTCGTCCTCTTTCGCTCCGACGGTAGGTACTGCTCTTCCTGTCGCGTCGGTGGAAAAAGGATCTGTCCTACGTCGCGCTCTCGCAGCCGCGTTCCTCGTCGTCCTCGTTCGCCTCTCGTCCTCGGCTACGTCCGCGAAACTTTGCTCCATCCTCTCTCTTTTTCTCTCTCTTTCTCTCCTCTCTTTCTTTCTCTTTCTCGAGCGAGCGCGCGCCCTCTCACCCTTGCTCGCTTTTTCCCTCGCTTTACCCTACTCCTTTTTCTCCCTTTCTCTTTTCTCCCCGCCACCCTTGCCACCCGTTACGTCGCCCTCCTCCCCCGTCGCCCTTCCATCTCTAAGCCAGCAGCAGCAGCAGCAGCAGCAGCAGTAACGGCAGCAGCAGCAGCAGTAACAGCAGCAGCATTGCTTCCTCCCGCCCTGTCGCGCCCTTCCAACCCTCTGGTTCCTCCTTCTCCTCCTCCTCCTCCTCTTCCTCGTCGTCGTCGTCGTCGGCGTCCTCGTCCTCGTCGTCGTTGGCGGCATCGTCGACGTCGACGTCGTCGTCGTCGTCGTCGTGGTCCCTCTCATCCAGTAGCGTTTACATTTTACTTTTCTAGTAGCGAATTAAAACCGCGTTCATGCGCAGCCCGCGGAAGGGCGTAATGATTTTTTGAGGGGCGAATCGAGTGGGGTCGCCTACAGCACCGGCAGAGGGGGTAGTAGCTGCGGGCGCGAGCTTAGCAGGAGCAGGACGGGCAGAAGGGATCGCGAGACAGGCCGACTGTCGAATAGATGGATGGAAGCTAGAATCTAGCTCTCGGAGCAGAGAGAGAGAGAGAGATAGAGAGAGAGAGAAAACGAGGGAAAGAAAGAGAGCGAGGGAGAAGAAGGGAGACTGTCGAACCAGAGAGGAAAGAGAAAGAAAGAGAACGATTCGGAGGGGAACAGCGCAGGGGTGCGCGCTTCGAAATAGCAGCCAACGATTTTATGGACGTTCGGGTGCCTAGGAATATTACTTTCCGCGGCCAACATCCTTCTTGCGCCGTTTAGAAGCTAGATCCACGGCCACCCCTTGGCCGACCGCTTTTTTTTTCCAACCCCCGGAGTAAAGCGACTCTACGAGGGGGAGGACCCAAATAGAACAAAAGGTGTCCTTCGTGAACGGTGACGTTAACAGGTTCGAGGGAAGCTATCGGCGAAAGAGTCTAAACGATCGTCGTTTTGAACGTACCCGGAACGATCTTCGGGGAACCCGTTCGCGACGGTACGAAGCGCGCGCGGTCCCGGCGCCTTGAAAATTCCGACTCTAACATTTTTAATTGGAAGTCGTTAGCTTTGCGCATTTTTGTCTCGTGGGTTAACGGATGAGGCGAGGTGGGCTCTCGCGCGAAAGCGAGAGGGAAAAGGTAAAGAGAATCGGAGGGCGAGAAAGGGAGAGCGAGAGAGAACGATCTCGAGCGACAGGGGAGGGTTTGCGGAGGAAAAAGCAAGAGAGAGAGAGAGATAGAGAGAGAGAGAGAGTTAGGGAGAGAGAAAAGAGAAGAGGAGAAGAGAAAAGAGGTGGGCTGGACGACAGGGCTCGGGGTGGGCAGGGGAGGCAGGGCCGATGCGGCCACAGGCATAAAGCTCCCCACCATATCGTAGCATTGGCTCTCTTTTCTCCGTTGCTCTTTCCTCTCCGCGGCTGGCGCGATCTCCGTTCCTCGGCTCCGGCTCTCTCCCCGTCTCTGTCCCTGCGTACGCACTATTTTTTAGTCCGCACTTATTACGACAGATGTCTCATGCTCCGATAAAGAATAACGGCGGCCGGCGGGCGCCGTTCCCCCCCGCGTGCTCGCTAGTCCTAACCAGGCTCGGGAGCTGCAGCCCGTACTCTCGGCGCTTCTCGTGGCTCTCGTGGTGTCGTCGTGACACGACACGACGCGACGACGACGACGACGACGACGACGACAACGACGACGACAACGACGACTACGACTACGCAAAGCGGCACGACGCGACACGAAACGAAACGATACGATACGACACGGTTAACGTTACCTTACGTTTTACGCGCGCACCTTTTTCTTTTTTTTTTCCTTCCTTCCTTCCTCCCCCCCTCTCTCTCTCTCTCTCTCTCTCTCCCTCCCCTTAGGTTCCCCTCACTCTCGCTCTCACACGCGCGTTCGTTCACTCTCTCTCCCTTCCTTTTTCGCTCTCTTTCTTCGTTCCTCGCTCTCTCTCTCTGTTTCTCCACCCTCGCCTGGAGCGAGGGCTCCACCTCCTCCCTCTCTTACGCGCTCGGGACGTGTTGCGCCGCCGTGACAGTGACTTTGTTCCTCGACGTGTCAACGGCTGGCTGGCTTGGCTGGCTGGCTGACTGACTGACTGACTGGTCGGTCCGGTGTGTGCCTATTCCGTTAACGCGATCGCCCGAGAGTGTCCACGCGAGCGAGAGATTTCATCTTTCTCTCATCTCCTACTCCTTCTCTTTTCTCTTTCTCCGCGTTTCTGCGACCCCCTCTAACCCTCCTCTCTCTCTCTCTCTCTCTCTGTCTCTCTATCTTTCTTTTATACCGTATCGTCGCCGGCGTGTTCGACACAGTGGTGGGTGGTGGTAGTGATATGTCTGGTTGTTGTCCGAGTGTGTGAAACGGACCGGCAACAGATCCTTCGCATTCCGGAGAGCGTGGAGCGCGCGGCAATTTGCGTCACGGTGGCTGCCCGCATCCCGAACACAGTGAGAACACGTGGCTAGGTGGGTAGCTCGTGCGTGCGTGCCTGCCTGCCTCCCTGCTTCTGCCTCTGCCTCTGCCTGCTGCCCCCTGCGTGCCAGTGTCAACGTTTGAATTTCCCGCCCGTTCTACCCGCCGCTGTCCGCGACCGGCCTTTTCGTATTTCGCGGGATCCCGCGTGACGATAGACGGAGAGAAACCGGCGAACGAGGATCGAATCGAAACGTAGCTGGAACGCGCGGTCTTCTTATCTCTTACCCTCTTTCCGTCGTTGCTTCTTTTTCAAGGGTCCTTCGGCGTCTCGGCCCTCGTATCTCGCCTCTTCTCAAAGTCTGTACCCTAACGTCGGGATCGAGACGCTAAACGAGCCGGACGACCGGACGATTTTAGGCGAATCGCTCCTGCCACCGCAGCCGACCGCAGATAAGCCGGCTCCGTCGACCTTATTCGCCTACGTAGGCTGCGATAGTCGCAGCACGCATGGGGAAATTGGAACGAGGCAGACGATCGTCGAATCCAGAAGACGTTTTACGAAACGCGAGAACTTCTTTCAGATCTATCGCGAGATACGGATACGATCGTAGAAACAGGTTGCTCTAAGGGGCACGGGTAGACTTGGCCGGTTATGCTACTCTATACAGGGGAAAAGATTCTACCGGAAAGCGGGAAAGATTAGCACAAATTCGGACACGCGTAGATCGACCGTACACGGTGCTCGGGCGATCGTACACGTGCACCAGGTGCTCTAAGAATCGCGATAAGTTCTAAGTAGATTCAGCCGTTTGTAGACCGGCGACGCTCACGGATAAACTCGTTAGGCGATGTCCTGGCTTCGCTCGAGCCAAGAGCGATCAAACCACGCCTACTCGGTGTACTCTGTGCACGAAAAAAGGTTCGATCAGACTTCTGGCAAGGTTCAGCATGTTCGGTCGTGTCCAGATCAGACGTGCGAACAGATAGCTCCGTGGAGCACCGATTTTGGCTTCGTCGGAGCCAAGAGCAGCGAAACCACGCCTCTTTTCCTGTAGTGGGGCCGAGGCAGCCAATCTGCCATTCGTTCTACCGATTCTTTTCGAGCCAATTCGAACGCGGTGGGATAGAGCGGGAAAGGATAGAGTCGCTTTGAAAAATGTCTATGATCGCGATCGCGCGCGGTATCGGCCGGACACGGGTGACTTTGTATCGAGTCTGCGATTCGAATTTTGCGCGAAAAGACCAACCGGTGCGCGTACAATTTCAGGGGAATAAAATTCGACGATAGCCCGGGCCCTTGGCGGCGAAAATTCGAGACGCCCCGTAGTCGTGGCTCCTCTCGAAGATCCTCCGCCGAATCTCCTCTGGCAGGAGGCTCTCTCCCTCTCGGTTCTGGCTGTCTCTCTCCTTTTTTCCTGCCGCTTCTTCTGCTTCGTTCCTCCCTCTCGGCCGGCTAGCATAGTAGTCTCTCGGTGTGTCCGTCGTCGGTGGGTTTGGTGTGCGCGTGCTCCTGTCGTTGTGTGCGTGGCTCTCTCGCTCTCGGTTCTCTCTTTCCTTCTCTCTCTCTTTCTCGCTCACTCTCTCTCGGTTTCGTGCCGTTTCTCCCCGTCCCGCTTCGGCGTTGCCCTCTCGCGCGCGCACACACCGCCTCGCGTCCTCTCCTTTTCTCTCTGCCGGTCTCTCCCTCCGTTGCGTCTCTCTTTCTCGTTCCCGCGCGCTCCTGTCGGTCGTTCTCGCTCGTCGTACCGGCGATCGCCGGCTTTTCGTACGTTTTCGTGCGGCCTCGCTGCCGCGCCGCGACGTACGCCCGCGTCGCGTCGTCGTCGACGACGGCACACAGCTGCACAGTCGTGACGTGACGTTTCGGGGGTTAGTTCGCACGGTATGTGACGGAGAACGAGGCCACCGGTGGACTGTGGCTGCTCTCGGCAACGTGTGCGCACCGTTCGGATCCTCGTCGCCGTCGTTGTCCTCGCCGTCGTCGTCGTCGTCGTCGTCGTCGTCGTCGTCGTCGTTGTCGTCTTGTATTTTCTTCGTCGTGGTCCTCGTCCTTCTCGCCGTCGTGGTTCCCGTCATAGTTGTCGTCATCGTCGTCGTCGTCGTCGTCGTCGTTGTCGTCGTCATCGTCGTCGGCGGCGTCGTGCGTTTCCGGTTTTCGAACGAGGTATCGTGGTGTGCGCCGAGCGCGCGGCACTTCCCTTCTCTCTTTCCTCCTTGTCAACCGTGTTCCTGTACTCGTACGTTGCTCTCTCGCGGCGCTATGAGCGACATGTGATCCTTGCTCGCGATTCCCTCGATCAGCGGAATCGACGAATTGCGCGAGGCCGTTCGCGGGCGAGAGAAGCGGGAAACGACGAGAGCTTATCTGGCTGGCCTGTCGCCGCTGCCACCGCCGCCACCGCCGCCGCCACCGCCACCGCCGACAGTACCGCTGCTTTCTTCTCTATTTCTCCTCGGCACATTTTTTCGCGAACCACGCGCGAAGCCGCAAGCTTCTCCGGTATCCGTCTCTCTCCGTCTCGCGACTTATTCCGAAAATTCGCACCGCGGCGACGGATCGACGATCGATCCTTTCTTCCGCGGTACGCCATGCTATTCTAACCATACATAGAAATCTCTCGTTTTCGAATCGGATCCGAATCTCTCGAGCGGTTTCGTTCGACCAAGCAAGCCGGGAATTCGCATCGATCGATAAACCCCTTCTGTCGGTGTTAAGATTTCCCGTGAGTTCTCCGACGACGCGAGGATCGGAACGAAGGAAGAGAGCACACCAGGCCCCTGTGTGCGCCGCACTGACGCACGGAACGGACGGAACGGACGGACGGACGGACGCGCGCGCGTACGTACGCACGTATACGTGTACACACGCGTTCGCGAACACCGAGGAGAGAGCGACACGAGACGTGTGCGCTCGTCGATCGCGCCCCGATCGGCCCCCGTCGAGAATGACTTTCCGGCACGAACCAGCACTACTGGCCGAGTGTAGGGGACTTATTCGCGAACTTGTGAAGTGCGCACTTTTTTGCGAGGTGGCGTTGTGGAGATAAAACCCAGCGGACCAGTTTCAATTTCAGTTGATTGTTGCCGGTCATTAGCTTACGCGGCATGACGAGTGATAGGTGTGCTCACGCGATAACGCAGCCACTCTTTTCGAACTGTGATTCCCGTCTGGATAGTGTGGTGGTGAATGTGCCTTAGAATAATTACGAGTATCGTAACACAGCCATTTAGCCGCGGCGCAAGGGAAAAGGTAATCGGTACACACCGGACTGCTATCGCGTCTCTATCTACCAATCTCTCTCTCTCTCTCTAGCATTATCTCTCTTTCTCTCTCTTTTTTTCCCTCTCCGTTCGACGGTGTCTACTTGGTCGCGATCGGTGATGTCCCGCAGATTTTCGAGTGCGCTCTCCCGTTCGAAAACGAAAGTAGAAAGGAAAACGACAGTTTCCCGCGCGGCGGCTCTTCATTCTCTACGGGACGAACAACGAGCATATTCGCACGCGGTGTGTGACTGCTGTGTGTATCGTGTGCGTGCGTGTGTCTCTCTCTGTGTGTTTGTGTGCGTGCGTGCGTGCGTGCGTGCGTGCGTGCGTGCGCGACTGTGTGTGTTTGTGGCTGGCGAGTTTTTTGTTTTGCCGTGACGCGTGACGCGCGCGCGGAAACCTATGTATTCGCCGAGTTTGATGGTAAATAAACCGTTAACTTTCGTGCATACCGTGCGTCGTCCTCTGAATCGGACTAGGACGACTCTTTCTCCTCTCTCTCTCTTTCTCTTTCTCTCCCTCCGTCTCTCTCTCTCTCTCTCTCTCTCTCTCTCTCTCTCTCTCTCTCTATTGCCGGGCTCTCTACATTGTCCAGGATTTTCACGAGACCGCGAAACTTATCGCGCCGGACTCGTCACACATAAATTTAGCTGTGCGCTGATAGCGGAACCGGAGGAGGAAACGAAAACGAAAAAATCGTAGGCCCCGAAAACAGTTTTCGAATCGCCGACTGGACACGATAAACAAATTCTTTTTTTGTTCTCTCTCTCTCTCTCCCTTCCTGTCTGTCTGTCTGTCTGTCTGTCTGTCTCTGTCGGCTGTGTTTAGCAACCCGGTGAGGCCACGATAATAACGTTCGCGCGCGTATCCAAAATATTGAGGCGAACGAAGGAATTGCGCGAACCGGCGTCTCGAGCGCGCGCGTACGATTACTATTTTTCGTGGTAGCGAAGCCGAGCGCGCGCGGCTCGAGCGTAAAAATATACCTTCGGGATCGGCGATACGATTATCAACGGAAACGTTCCGAAATTTTATGCCGGCTCTTTATCGTAAATAGCTCGGTTACAATGAGAAACAGGCGAAAAACGAACGGAGGAAACCGAGGCGAGAGAAAAGAAGGAATCGGGGGGAGGAAACAGGGAACCGGTCTTTCTCTTTATCCGAGATCATTAATTCTGTTCCCCGTGTGTATGTATCATCATCGAGGCTCTTTTGTCATGGCGTGCAAGACCACGTACGCGTGAACACACTCGCGCGACGCGCACCCACACGATCGTGTTCCGTGTTCTAGCTGTCGAGAGACTCGGCCCGAGAGCAGCAGCAGCAGCCAGTACTGTAAATTTGTTTTAAGATCGTTCCGTTTCATTTCTCCGTTCCTTCTTTTTTCTTTTTTTTTTTTTATCATTTCGCTAAGATAACACTATCAGCACACATTTAATGCCTGCGCTTTTATAAGTGGCGGAGAGAATTATTTAATCGTACGTTCTGGCTTCGCTCCAGCCTGGCGACCTAATTTTTTTCTTGTATGGTGCAAAGCAAAAAAGTAGTGTGTAACTCGTCTTCTCTCTCGCTGTCCTCCCGTCGTCCCCTATTTTTACATGGCCGCATGCACTCTTGAATTTCTTATTCGGTCGGTAAACGACGTCCGACCCGATTCGAGATTCGCGGGTTCGAGGATCTCGACGATCCGCGATCCGCGAGCCACGCACGGTGCGTGGGACTCGCGAGTGAACCGAGGAAATCGGAAAACGCGATTCCGTCGGGCCTGGACCCGGTGTCGCGTAAAAATACCGCGCGGAATAACTCGGGGCCGAGGAAGTGGTCTTGTTTTGCAGCGCGCCGTCGACGGAGCGGTACAGAACGGGACAGAGAACTCGCGACGCCCGTATTTTTATTCGCTCGGAATTAACAACATATGTTCCCGAGCGCGAGAGAAGACACCTACGAACCTGCGGATTAATTCGGCCGTTATATAAGTTTTCGGCGGCCCCGCAAATTGCCATCTGCTCTAAACGCCTCGCACCTACGCGCTCGAGCAACGTCGATCGTCTCGTGAAAAAGAAAAAGAAACAATCGAGATCGATCGCGCTCGAATCGAATCGAAAAAATAGAATAGAAAAATTCGGAAGAGGGTCCGTGGTGTGCGTGGTGTGCACGGTGTGTGACAGCGGACTCGATTTCTTTCCGAAGCAGCGGCGTCGTTTTTCGGACTTGACGGGCCACGGTTATCGATATAAAAAAGTTATCGTCGCTTATCGCCGATATCGTGCACCTAGAAAACTCGAGTCCTCTGATTTCGTCGGTCTCCTTTGCCGAGGACGCGACGGCCGATTGGCTGCGAGCCGGCCGATCGAGAGAGCCGTCCCCGAAAACTCTTCTCGATCCGTTTCGGACCGGGTTTGGCCGTGACGAGCGAGCGAGAGAGCTAACGCGCGCAAGAGAGACAGAGAGAGAGAGAGAGAGAGAGGCGAAATATAATTTTATTCGCGACCGATAAGATAAGCTCGGTGTGTGACGGTTTATAATAGCGCACAATATTATTTTCTGATTATAGGTGAATAGATATAACGATGGTAGATACGCAACACTTTTGCCTGCGATGGAACAATTACCAAAGCAGTATCACGACGGCGTTTGAGAACTTGAGGGACGATGAGGATTTCGTGGACGTCACACTGGCCTGCGATGGCAAGAGCCTCAAAGCGCATCGCGTCGTACTCTCCGCTTGCAGTCCCTACTTTAGAGAATTGCTCAAGGTAAGATAACACTCCCGTTGGTTTTTCCAACCCCGTACCCATCGACTTGGTCCTCCTTCTCTTGGTTTTTATTCTCTCCCTCTGTCACTCTCTCTCTCTCTCTTTCTTTCTCACTGTCTCTCTGTCTGTTCCTATCTATCTGTCCCTCTCGAGTCGCAATGGTTTTCATCTGGTTTCCCCACGCGAGTTCTTCTTATTTGTCTCCCGTTCGAGCCGCGAGTCCGGACTCGATACGATCATCGAGTGGAACGTCAATGTTGAACTAATGCGAGAAAATGTCTCTTCTTGTTCTCCTCCCCGTCAATCCCCGTTTTGCAGAGCACCCCGTGCAAACACCCGGTGATAGTACTTCAGGATGTAGCGTTCAGCGACTTGCACGCGCTGGTGGAGTTCATCTATCACGGGGAGGTGAACGTGCATCAGCGTTCCCTTAGCAGCTTCCTGAAGACCGCCGAGGTCCTCAGGGTATCGGGGCTCACGCAACAGGCGGACCAAACGGACAGGGACGAGGTAAGTCGTCTTTCTCTTTCACTTTTTCTCTCTCTCTCTCTCTCTGTCTCTCTTTCTTCTTCTCCCCTTCTCTATCTCTCTCTCTCTCTCTCTCTCTCTCTGGCTCTCCATCTGTTCGTCTCTCGCGTTCTCTCTCGGAAACCCTTTCGCCCTCTCGTCGACGTGTCCCGAAGACTCGACGAGGGAAAAAATATACCGAAAGAGATGCTCGTGGGTTTGGAGGCTTCGAGGTTCGAGGCTCGAGAGTCCTCTAATCTCGTCCACGGTCGAGCACACGACGCGAAACGATCGAGTCCGCCATACGTGTAACGTCGAGTCACATGCTCCGTGCTCTCGAATCGATTATGCCTTTTGCATGTTATCTCTGATAGAGACGTGACTTTCGACTAAAGAGGACCGTTATCTCGGTGCACAATGTATATCCATCTTGATCCCAATCCATAATTGTCATAGGTCAAGCAAACAAAGATAACCGTAGCCGTTACAAATAGAAACCGGGCAATCGTAATCGGAGAAAGTAAACGATTAAACGAGAAATACGTGCATCGGGATATAGTACGATCATCGGAGAGAGCACGGTTTAGTTATTAACCAAATGCCGGGACCCATATAGAGAGAGAGTCACGGCTATTTCAGAGATCGCCCGTGAATTGTTAAATTCGACGTTGTTCCCCTGCTCGATCGTTAATATTGCAAAAGTATCCTTTTGAACCGAACGGATCTCGCACCGATAAACCGACCACGACGAAAACAGGGCCGCTAGGGCCGCGATCGACGGTTCCTCGTATAATTATTTCGCTCGAGACGCTGCTTCGATCTTGGAAAATTCTCGAGTCGATAAGAACGACGTAGCCGTGAAATCGAATAACGCGCGAGAAGGGATTCGTCGGTTTGGTCGAACGGAAAACATAGGATACGCGTTAGCAATGTCCAAATCGATGTCCAATAGCTGTCTCCCGCAAATTTCCTTTTCCACTGGAAGAACTTATCGAGAGCAAAGAAGCCGCGGGTGCGGTGGTCGTGCGGTATTCCGCGGGAAGGTTTTTAACGCGTTAGAATGTTTCGCGCGCGACGGGGTCCCGGCTAAAACCGTGTTTCCTCTTTTTAAATGATTTCCAACGAGCGACGAAAGAAACGTCGACGGTCTCCCGTCGCGTCGACCGATCGGATCGATCCGCGTTCGCGGCGAAAGCGTATATTAGCGTTGTGTGATTTCTGTTGGCCAGCTGTCTCACGTGCGCACGCTGGCCGCCGGCAGCAACCATCTTCCGTTCCATGAGAAATTGGAAGAGAGTTTCCCGCGTGGCGGATCGCCGCCCACGCCGCTTACGCCGCTCACGCCGACGCCTACGACGGTGCAGCAGCTGGTCCGCAGGGCACAGATACGCAGGAGACGGACGCCGAGTCCTCACGACGAGTCGACGGACAAGAAGCTGAGGACGACGTCGCCGCCGTTGAACAACAACGACGCGACGCCGACGGACTTCTCGATGGTGAAGAACAACCATCTGTCGAGCAAGGTCGAGGGGAACGGGGTGCACGAGGAGAACAGCCCCCTCGGGGACAACATCAAATGCGAGCCGCTCGAGCTGACCGGCGGGAACAGCGGGAACGGTGGGAACAACGAGGACTCGTCGGATTCGGGCGCGGCGGCGTCGGACCGGCCACCGGCGTCCGCGAGCAGCAACGAACACGAACAGGAGTCCGAGCACACCTCCATGCCGAATTTTTTACCCGACACCAAAATCTTCTCGCACGCCGGAGGCTTTAATTTCAGTATGGCCGCCCTCGCCACGGAACACACGCCGTTGCCAGGTATGAATTTCATCGGCGATCCATCCTGGCCTGTACGCGCGTCGACCAATTTTACGTATTACTTGCAACGACTCCCATTTTCTCCCATCGAGAAACTCGCACCGTCGCGGTCTCCCCGAAGATGCTAGGTCGGCGCGAACGTGTTCCCCTTTCGCATCCAGATACAACCGTTACTCCGGCACGAACTTTTGCACCGATAGGATACAAGTTCTTCCGCGAAGTTCAAAGAAATTTTAAACAGGAAATTCCCGAGGCGAATCTTAGCAACGTTCTCCTCCCGTTTGTCGGCCCGCGATTCGACGTTTCGTTTTCGAGCTGTTAACGAAATACGAGGATCAATCGGTGCGACGCCGACTCTCGGGAAGAATGGCGGCCGACCTATCAAAGCGCAACGGCAGGGTGGCGGCGGCGTGTTTGCCGCGTTCGCCGAAAACGAAGCGTCGGATTGCAAACGGGCAAAGGTGAGAACGTTGTTCTTCGATTCGCCACGGGAATCTCCGGCATCGAACTCGTTTGAACTTTCCGGGACACTCTGTGTTCGACGCTAGCCGCGCAATCGCCGATCGCTGTCGGTCGGATAAAAACGCGCGTCGGGTATGTTTGTTCCGAGTAGTATGGCAAGTTTCATCTGCAACCTTCGGACGATGTACCTCGGGAGAGGAAAGTTTGAAACCCTGGGTCGCGGCGAAGATTTCTCAAGATGAGAGGGATTATCCGAGTCTATTTGGCTTTGAGCGACCGGCAGAAGGTTTCGAGCTTCTCCGATTTTCAGTTCCCACGGGTCCCCGATGATTATTATCGAACGAGGTGAGACGAACGTTCGGCGAGCGCGAATTTCTAAAGCGAGAAGGTGTGCTCGCAGCGCGGAAAGCGCGCGCGGCTGTTCCAGATAAAGGATGATCGTATTCGGAATTGACCCGAGCCGATGGCGGACATCGATTCGATCGGGCCACGAATCGTCGAGAGACCGTTTCTCCGAGCCGTTCCTTTATTATTAAGATGCTCGTTGAATCGAAATTAACGTTTGTTTCGGTCCTCTATTTCGGTGGATAGTAGGTCGATCGGATGTCGTCCATTGAGACACGATGTCCTCGGTAACGGATTCCTCCTCGACCTTACAGGACCGTACGAATCCTCGAACCGCGTACGACGCTCTCGTTCGTTCGTTTTGTTCTCGCAGAGTCTCGTTGCAATTGCGATGTTGCGTACAGGCCGTTGTTCGGTAGCTCGTCGAGCCCGAGCGTGCAATTCTACGTGTGACGATAGTGAAATTTCCAGGATTGGGCCACGGGTTGCATCCACCGGACTTGGCAGGAACTTCGCAAGGTAAGAACGAACACCATTCAGCTACGCCCCGATGGAATCGCGGAAAGCGAACGGATCGAGACGGCAAAACGACCAAAATCTCTGTCGGTCGGTCGAAAATCTATCGATCTCGCGCGAACCCAAGGTCTTTCGCGACTCGATCCTTCGCTCGTCCGTGCCTTCCTCGGGCGATTTTGTTACGCTACTCCATTATTCTCCTCCGACAGTCGATACATCGTGGCCGCAAATCGTCTGCGGTGTAGCGGTTCGCTCTAATAAACGAAAAAGTAACTAAAAAGACTTGTGCAAATATTTATCAGAGACTAACCAAAAAGTTCACGGATCGTAAAAATGATCATTTTATATATACATATATGTATATATATGCGTATTAATGTATAAATATATATATGTATATACACAAGTATACATATATATATATATGTTCACACACACGTATACATATATACACGTATATTTCTAACGTTTATGATTTTGATAATTAAGGTTTAATTTAATATAATTTTAATTTTAATTTTAATTTATTTGGTTGCGGTGAAAGAGCACTACTGTCTGCTTGGACGATTAAAACTTCTTCTAATTGGCATGCGTTACAAAAATCATCCGATATCATCATTCCTTATATGGTTGACCATTTACGATTCGCCTGCATATATTCGCATTCTCATGACGTCATAATGTTCCGCGGTTTGCCGGCGAATTCGAAGTCGGGCGTGCGAATTCGTGTCCGTTCGTATTGTCTTTCGTTTTCCTCCAGAGAGAGAGAGAGAGTGAATGAAAAAGAAAAAAGAAAAAGTAAGATCGAGGAAGTGTTTTGTAAATCTGAGAACGAGAAGGAACTCGCTCGCCGCGGTCGTCGAATTCGCCGAGATCATTCGAATTGGCACGCAGCGACGAAAAGAAAAAAATGAAAAGAAAAGCATCGCATCGGTTCGGCATCGCTGTACAAAACATACTACTCGCCCGTTGATACGTCTATCGCGTCCGCGCGTCAGAAGTAGAACGCGAACCTTCCACGTTTCCCGCAAAGAAACAAAAACACTGAAAGAACGAAACGGCATAGAAGACAAATCGACGAGCGAAGATGCAACGACAAACCCGTTGTTCTCTTACTCGCGTGCAGCTAACATCCTCGGGAGAGATTTCCGATCCGATTAACCGCTTGTCGAGTTTCGCTTCGGTCGATCAACGATCGATCCTCGACGGATTACGCATACCCGTTCCGAGTACGGGGTGTCGCCTATAGTCTTGCCGCGGATTCGCCGATCTCCCTTGCAAAAATTAGTGGAAAAGTTACGGTGACGTACAGCAAACATCTATTTCGCTGCTGGACATTTTAACCATCGTGTTCTTAACCATCTTAACCATCTTAACCTTCGCGAACCGCTCCGAAGGTTCTACGATCGAACCAAAAACTTTTGTCGATTTCAATCTCGAACGTTTTTCGAAAAAAAATCCTCGAGGCACGCGCCAAGGATTAAACGATCGTTAACGAAATGGATACGTCGGTTTTTCTTACGCAAGGGTTATGGAGAAATTGGAAAGCTTCGGGTTCGCGTACTTTAACTGTCGCGTCCATGACGCGGTGGCCCGTAAGGGGAAACGGTAGGTCATGGACAGACAGTCTTTCCGCGGACGCGGTTCCGATTTTCGATCGTACGTTTTCCATGGATTTTTGGACGGGTTTATCGACCGCGTCGAGATCTCTGGAGCACCCGGTGCATTCGCACGTGCCGTGCTCGTATTGTCCAATTCGTCTTCGAAGTATTTTTGTATCATTGTTGTTGCCCCATTTAACGTTTGGTAACGTTATACACGCCGCTGCCGCGATATCGCCGATACGACAGCATTATGACATTGCTTACCAGTCTTTATATTTACGAATATATACTTGGATCTCCCTAAACGTACAGACGAATGTACATCATACGTACGTACGTATATATATATAGAAGAACACGTATCAGGGTTTCTCAAATCGAGGAAGGAAAACGTCGAAGCGATTCTTTCTCGATTTCTTGTGTTCTACTCGAGGAAATCGCGACGAATCCGGCAAGTTTGGGAAACGTTGCGAAAGCCCGAAGGCTCGCAGCGTGCACGGTGATTACACGAAACCGTCTAATCGGCCGATCACGAGACAGCAGCGGAGCCAGCCTGCTCGTTTTCGGTCGCGAAAGAGGATGCGATAGGTCAAGCCCGAAGTTTGTCACGTTCGAGTGACCCTGTTATCGCGGTGGGCTACGCTCACCGTGCCGCGGATACCTCAATTTATTGCCGACCCTTTGATTCCGCGAGTGTCTGCTCTCTCTCCGTAGCGTCAGCGTTCACTAGCAAATAATTAACGAACCAATCTCGCGAGCGCTCGGACACGCGAAACCGGCTAATAGCGGGGATCTCTTTTTCAGTTTCGAAAAATTTTCGGGTTTCGACCGATCAACGAAATCGATATTCCCGTCGGAGCGAACCGTCGAATAATTGACGAACCGGTTTCGCGAACGCTCGAACACGCGAGCCAGCCGATGGTACAGATACCCCTTTTTCAGTTTTCGAATGAAGAAAAACGAACAAGATTACATTTCCGCGGATTCTCGCGAACGAGAAATTATGTTTGCATCGGTGAGAAGCTTCTCTGGATGAGGAGGAAAGGTGGTGGTGGGAGGATTTCGCGTAAGAATCATAGTGTTTGCGGTGCGTTTTAATAAACGGTCGTGTCCTGACAGCGCCAGAACCAGCCAACAGGCATCGTCGTTGAGTAAATTCAGGTGTGGCCACTCTCGCAGCGTTCGCGAATTAATATTTGAACGGCTGGCTTATACTAGGTTAGTACTGAAAAAGTTATCAGGGGGCCGTCGATAAGGCCGCAGATGTTATCCGCGAAATTCAAGGTCCCTCTATCTCCGACGAACCAACGTGGCCAACTAAACATTGGCCTAAACTAAAAATACGACGACCTTGGTACGCCACTCACGTTCCTGCGGCGCACTGCGAATCATTAGACACATTAAATTATACGTGGCTCGTCGTTCGCGGCCCGTTCGGAACCCGCTCCGTCTAGCCCGTCGTTATTTTCACTCGACGTCTCCTTCCGAAAAATCTCTTTCTTTTGCACGCTCTCTTTTCCTTTCTCTTTCTCTTTCTCTCTCTCGCTCTCTTTCTCTCTCGTTTCGGATTCTCTCCTCTCGGCGTCGCTTCGCCGAGGAGTCGGTGCCGCGAAGCTTGCAAATATTCTTAACCCGGCTCCGCGCGATCCGAAATTTCCATTGTCATTGTCGCGCTGACAAAGAGGTGCCAATGCTCTCGCATAGAAACCAATCCCACGCTCCGAGACTTTCACAGAGTTTGCATTAAAACCGGCAAACTGATTACCGTTGCTGGCAAACGTATAAAAGCATTGTTCGCGTTTGCTCGATCAACCAATCGTCTTTTGATTTTAAACTGCACGCCCGATAGGATGTGCATTCTTAGTGGATCTTTACGCAAAATCGAGATCGTATCGAAATTGATTGAAAAGGTATCTCCTTTTCTTAATCGTTCGAATCGTCGGAAATAATAGAACGCGGTGTAATACAGTTTTTCTGATGTCTTCGGTTTTGCGTTCGTTTTAGCAATTTTTCACGATGAGTACGTGAAAACTTCAATCGAAACGTAAAAGAATGATTGAAATGACCAGCAGGATTGGATAGAAATCAGTTTTACAATCGTTTCTCTATTCTTTGAAAATTGAAACTGGCCGATCGAACATCGGTGGAATTTATTTATTAATGGACCGTGGGTGGTTTGCAGAATATAAATCGGAATTGCGTAGAAACGTCATTGTTTTTTGACGATGTCAATGTCTTTCAACAAAATCGCATTCGTTTAGAGTTTGTACAATTATTCTTAAGATTCGGTAAGAGAATTAGCAATCCCCGAATGCATTTGCATAATTCGAAACCGTTCGTCTCGACGGTGGCTCGAGCGGTGTTCGCGAATCACTGGATGCAAGATCTATGTTCTGGATCCCTTTAAAACGAAGACAATGTTGCCGCAGCGAGGCAGCGAACAGAGACAAAACGCAGCAGAGGCCGCTGCAGGCCGGGTCGCTCAAAAATAGCCGGTGTTCTCGTCGTTAAAAACGCGACCGCGGATTCGCGTTCGATTTTCGCGAGCATTTTCGAGCGTGTCCGCGAAAACTGCTGCTGGGAACGGGGCGGACTCGAGATCGCGGCACGATCGACCGATCGATCCGTAATCGGTCATTTGCTTCGGCGTTTCACGGCGAAACGGGGCATTTGTTTTTCGCATTTTTTATCTCGCCAAGGTCCCCGACTCGCGGTATCGTATCTATCGGTCGAGAGAGAGAGAGAGAGAGAGAGAGAGAGAGAGAGAGAGAGAAAGAGAGTGAGAGAGAATGTGCGATGAAAGAGAGAACGAGAGGGACTGGCCGTATACACCGGCGACAGACATTTTTCGGTGCGGAGCCGAACCGGATTGCAACCCGCGCGGTGATTTTTGGCAGCGTTTCAAGCGGGCGAGAAACGAGAGATAGTTGTGTGTAGCTGGGCACAGGGTCGTCGGTCTCTCCGCCAAACTTTCCACCTACTCTCGGTTCGTTAACGACAATAACGTCCGAATTAAACGTTGTCGCCGAGGCCGGCCGGTGTTTCGCGCGGCGAGCCGGTGCCGAGCCGGTGCCGAGCCGGTGCCGAGCCCGTTGCCTCGTTACGAGAACTATCGTTCAGCCGGCGGTTTCTTTTTTTCTAGCCGCGAAATTACGAGAGCGGAAAAGTTACGGGGCGGGCACTCGCGATACAGAATTTCCTGTCGAGTGGCTCGTCGTCGTCTCGAGGACCAAACGATTGACGTCAGATAGTAGTTTGCTAGTGTGTGCGCGAAAGCGTGCTCGCGCGCGCGGTAGTTAGTGTCGATCGTTATCGCGGGGCGACGCGCGGCGCGGCAATCGGGAGAGCAAGGTCTAGAAGTTTCGCCGGTCACGCAATTTAGAAAGCGCGTTATCGCGTCGGCTCGGCCCGGCCCGGCCCGGGACCGATAAAGTGAAATTTTGATATTCGCCAGGAGGACGCGCGGAGGCGAGAGGGAATCGCGCGATGTTTCACGCTCGACGCCGCCGCTACCGCCGCCGCCGCCGCCGCCGTCGCTGCCACCGCCGCCCCCTCCGGCTCTTTAATCGTCTTCGGTTCGTAATGGCTGCTGCGGTTACGTAAAAACAAATCGCGCCCAGATAGAAAGTACCAAGCGCGCGACCACTTGTCGCCGGAATCCGCTCCGAACGAGACCCGAGCAGCTTCTTCTTTGTTCGATTCGAGCTTCGGCCGACACGCTGCCTGCCTCCTCCGATCTTTTTATTCCGAGCGGCTGCGAGCATATGCTCGCCAGTCCTCGCTCGCGCGTTTCTAGGCGGATTCGCCGCGCGGCGACGTCGAAAAATTTCGAGATCGCGAACGGATTTCTACGGGACACGTCCTCTTACCCCTCCGTCGCCTCTCTCGGTCCCTGCTCGCTCGCGATTCGTACAAATCGTTCGCCGACGTTCGACTTACGTCAGTTTGACTTTTTTATTGCTACCGAACAGGGTATTTTATAGAGCGACTCGAACAATGGAAATTATGCGACCGATTTAGTTAACCTTTTGCACTCGTCAGTGTTATTTTTCTCCGCGAAACGTCGAATTTTACGCGATCGACGAGCATTTGAAATTGAAATGGCTAAGCGACGTTCGCGTCGCGGGCTGCTTGACGTCGGGTCCCTTCGGACCCAGCCTCGTCAGACATTCTTTCGATCGCATAGACTATTCGCGCACGTCGTTAAATCATCGATGGACTACGGTCTTTGCGATACGCGACTCGAAATTGCCGACAACACCGAGTAGACGAAACTCTAGACTTTTTTAAAATAATATTACGTTTAAATGATCGCCGTTTGCATGGAAATCTGCGGTCCAATCGTAACGCGCTTCTATCGTTTAATTCTCCTGCATCTGGTAATCCGCGATAAAATTTGCATTTACTCGAATACGTTTCGATAGAAACAAATATTATCGTTGCAACTCTTATCAGCCTTTCTTAGAAGAACGATTACAATGGTATTCGCAAACGGGTCCGCCGAGACCCGGTGCCGTCGCGCCTAGAAGTTCCTCGTCGGCTGAATCAGCTTAAAATAAAAGTGCAAAATGTTCGAAATATTTCAGCGAAGGCCGTTTCGCGCGGCGCGTATTCTTTTCGGCACTTAGGAGCAGGCTGGCCATAGTCCCGCTGCCTGCTGTTTATCGAGCGTGCCCGAAAGAGAGACGAGGAAAGAGAAAGAGGAAAGAGAGAGGGAGAGAGAGAGAGAGAGAGAGAAGAGAGAAAGAGCGCCGAAGTACGGGAGAAAAAGAGAGGAAGAAGTTTCGCATAGAGCCGACACACTCGGGAGAAAGATGCGTTTATCGCGGTCTAATTTTAAATCTATTCATTCTGTTCCTTTCTTTCTCGCGTGCTCCTTCTCTCTTTCGCTCTCTCATCGCACGACGTTTCTCGCCGGTCTCTCGGTTTCGATGTCGTTATCGCGAAGAAAGAAGAAATTCGTTTCCCCGGGCCTAGATATATTCTTAGCCGGTTTCGACGACGAGCACTAAAAATTGTTTTTAAAAAACCAATACCGCGCGCGGGTCAAGCAAGAGAGAAATGGAAAAAGCGTCGAGCGACGGAGAAGATAGGAGAGGAGAAGAGACAAGAAGGAGAGAGAGAGAGAGAGAGAGAGAGAGAAGGAGAGCGAGTCCCGCCGCAACGCGATTCCCTTTTCTCTTCTTTGGCCCACCCTCAACCCCCGGACGGTTTTTTCCTCTATTTCCTCCGTCCGTGGTTTTCTGCTCTTTTTCCGCGAGCGCGGCGCTTGCATCCGCGGTAACCTGTTGTAAAATCCGGCCGCATAAAAATAGCGGGTGCCAGGCCGTTGCAGAGGCTCGTCGCGCGAGCACTTTATCCTCCATTTCACTCTCTTTCTCTCTTTGCTCGCCGATGTGCTCGCGCACGCTCGCGCGAGTTCGAGCGAGTGCTACGTCTCTTTGTATCGAGGGGCGCGTGTTGCAGCGCATCGAGCAAATATTTATTTCACGGGACGTTCCCGGTGCCGGACACCCGTTGCGCTCTCTCTCTCTCTCTCTCTTCCTCTCTCTTCCTTTCTCCCTTTTTGCTCTTCTTCTTTTCGTTTTCCCTCCGGCTTCCTCTTTTTTCCTACTCCTCCTCTTCTCCTCCTCCTCCTACTCCGTGCTCAACGACGACGACGACGACGTAGCCGCTTTTTCGACGACTGGCCGAATTCCTGCAACGAAAGCGCTCGACTTATGCCGGTCCAGTTTCGCGTCCAATCGCCGCAATTCCAGAAACCATTTGCAGAAATCGACGCCGTGATTCACGCCGTCGCGTCGACGCAACGCTACACCACACCGGGGTTTACACAATCGCTTTATCCAGTGGACGCGCGTTCGAGGATCCGAACGCGTTGAAATTTCGCGTTTCAGTTAACCACGGTGTGTGTGTGGCCGATTTGTTCGCGATCTTTCTTTATTATACAGCGATTCGCATTTTTCATTCGCACAGCGATCGAACGTGAAACGTAGCAATAATTAACCGCGCGTCGCTTAAAGTTTTCTACGCAGCTTAGGCATTCGCGCGGATGCAACAGCCTCGCGCGAACGAATCCGCGGGAGTCGATGCAAACGTCCCGATAAGAACGGAGATAGTTTACTGCCGTTTGATAAAACGATTAGCAACGCGAGGCTGATCAAAGAATACTGCGTAAAGGGGGTTGCTATCGAAAATAGGGTGAACTATGTCCTATCGAACCGACTCTCACCGATCTGCTCTACGCAATTGAAACAATACCGTGCCTTATGCCGTCAGAGCAGCGTACTTCCCAGCATTTTACGGCTATCGCGATTCCCGCAATCGTTTTCCAACGAATGCACGTAAAAGTGCAACGCGTCGTCGCGATAGAAAGAAACGCGACCGAAAGGGGGGCAGTACTACTTTCTTCGGAGGCCATGTCCGAAGAAGCGTTTTCTCGATCGTTTCGTTTTCGCGATCGATAAACCTGTTCCCGCGAAAGATCGTCGTCGGCTGTGTTCCGGGGCAGGGGTACGTGTGTGTGTGTGTGTGTGTGTGGTTTGGGAGAGGGGGGCGAGACAGGGACGCGTTTTATATCGGGACTCGTGAAACTAGTCGAGGTAAAGAAATTTCGGGGTTACGTAACCCGGTTTGCTAATGGCCTGTTTGCGAAACGCGGAATTCATGCTGCCATCTGCCGACGTTGCCGATTCTGGTGACGTGCTCGCGCGTTCTCTTGGACGTGTTTGCGTGTACGTCGGTGTTGCGTGTACGCGAGGGAACGCGCGCGCGCTTGTAACCTACACCCATTCGTTCTCTCCGTCCGTTTCTCGAGGTGGCGTTCTCTCTGTCTCGAGCCGTCTCCTTGTGCATACATCTATTTACTCGATACTTAGTCATCTTCTCGTTCTCTCTTTCTCCTTGGTTCTTCCGTCTCGATCGTACGAACAGAGCGTCGTCTCGTAGTCGTAGTCGTAGTCGTAGTCGCAGTAGTAGTAGTCGTGGTAGTCGCGACAGTAGTAGTGGAAGTGATCGTCGGTGTGTTTCGCGGTGTTGTTTCGTTTCGGTAGCGGACGATTCGCGCGCGGCTGGCAATTTACTTTCGTATGGCGAACGCGCGAAGGCGAATGACGATGAGGATGACGGGTCGGGACGGGTTCGGGACGAAACGAGACGAGACGAGACGAGACGAGACGAGACGAGACGGGGCTCGGGACTGAAGAGAGAGGAGAGGCAGCGGGGGCGAGGCGCCTGCCAAGGCCAAACGAAAGTTCGTTTCTGAACCAAATCCGACGGAATTTTTTATCTGTAGTATGTGTATTTATCGGGGACGCCCAGGTCTAGCTGCTTGTTTTCGCCTCGCCTGCGCTATTATCGATGATGAACTTGAGGTGACCTCGAAAACTGCGCAACAGTGAGCAACGCGGGTGTCGCGATCAGCGAGAGACCTCGTCGGAGCGACGGAGCTAGAGAACCCGCGAGGCTAGGAAGTAGGGGTCAGGGAGGGGCAGAGGAGAGAGAGAGAAAGGAGGGGCGTTTACACTTTCGTTCTATATCATTTGCTGTCACAGGCCGCGATCTCTTTTTCTCCCTTTTTCCTCGTTTGGCGACACTTTCCAAAACCGTTCGCCGGCAGATACCGCACCGCGGCCGCGCCGCGGCCGCGCCGCTTTCTTTCTCCGCCTCTCCGCCGCGCACCGGGGGACCGTTGTTCGATCGTCTTTCGATCGAAGCTTTATCCAGAAGCTTGGAATCTCTCGTGGGTAGCAAACCGTGGTTAGAGGCACGCGTCTATCTAGTCGCCAAGCGGAATCGTAGATTCGAGCGTGTTACGTAAGAGAGTCCGTGGCAAAAAATCGATCGTCGCGTTCTGCCAAGGGGACGGGACTTTCTTTCGCCGCCCATTGGCGAACGGGTAACGGCCGTGGTGTTATCGCGGGATTTTCGAGGAGCGATCGGAAATCAATAAAGCTTGTTTACGTTCTTGGCCGAATCGCGATCTCCTGGAGAGGCGTACGCCGCTCTTACTCTCTTTCTTTCACTCTCTCTCTCTCTCTTTCTCTCTCTCTCTCTCTCTCTCTCTCTCTCTCTCTTTCTTTCTTTCTCTCCTCGGTGAGAGTAAGAGAGCGAAAAAGAGACAGAGAGAGAAGCAAGGTGAAGGTCTACTCGGTTGCGGTGCTTAATTCATCGAGGCAGTTTAGTTTCGAGCCCCACCGCCAGTCTCCAGCAGCGACCGAGAGCACGGACGGAGACTCTCGCGAAGAAATTGGCCTTCGTCTTGCCTCGTCGCTCTCGATCAGCAGCGAAAAAGAAACTATATCAGCCACAGACCGCGAACGTCGTCCTCATAGATCGTCGAACGGCGAACGGGGACTCTTTCTCTCGAGCCCGTTTCTCGATTTTTCCCCGGTCAAGCCCTAGAAGAAACCGTCGAGCCCGGAACACACAGAGTTATCGGTTTGATCGCGGCAGTGATTTCGCGAAACGCGCAACCGCATATCGAGGGAAAAGAGGGCCTGGGAGGGCCAAAGGGAGGAGGGTGTCGGAGGGGGTGAGAGAGCTCAAGTTCTTGCTCCCGTTTTCCTCCTTGCTTCGCGAGAGCCCAGTCTTCTCCGTCCGCGTACCCCCCACCGCTGTCCACGTAACTCTTTCAAAAAGTTCGTAAGACTCGCGTAACCAATCCGGAAGCTACTTAGATTTTTCCCTCCCCGCCGATCCCTCTGTCCTTCCCTCCCTGCCACCCTCTCCCTCCCGAGCCCTCACCCCCTCTCTCTTTCTCTCTTCTTCTCCTCTTCCCTGGGCTCTCTCCTGTTCCCTCCTGATTCTTTCCATCTCTGTCTCTTGGTTTCCCTTCTTGCGCCAGAGAGAGATGGATAGATAGATGGATAGAGAGAGAGAAAGAGAGAGAGAGAGAGAGAGGGTGAGCGCAAAGTCCCCCCTGTTCGGCCCTCCTCGTCGTCGTCGTCGTCGTCGTCGTTGGCTGCTCCCGGAGTTTCGTAGTCGCGCGGAGTGTAGCGGAGCTATCGATCGCCGTGGCTCTCCGCGCTTAGAGTCAACATCAGTCATAATACAGCGCAACGGCATACGGGGGGTTATTAAGAATAATACGCATCCTAGGTATATATCCCCTTCCCGAGGCGAGGCACCGCGGAAAAACAGGGGAAGGAGCGCGGCTCGTGGGAGAGAAGGGGGGTGGTTCCCGTTGCTAGGGTAACCGGCTGGGTAAAATCCCGCAAAGAAGAAGCATCGCCCCGTTATGTTCCTGTGTGTGCCGGCTCTTCTCTGCTGCTCTTGCTCTTGCTCTCGCCTACCACACGCTTACACGCCCGTTACCACCGGGCGCGCTCTCCCGTTGTATCGACATCTCATCCTCGGCGGACGTTATACGGGCTTTTATGAGACGATGAATACGCGTACGCTCGAGACCCCCCCTTCCCTCCCCCGAGAATCCCTCCGCCGAATATCGAGAGGAGATCGGCGACACGCTCGCCAGGAGCCTATTTCATAAATGTAAGATCTTGGGGAAAAGCGGGAACAAAACCGGGTTCGCGAGCGACCCTTCGGCTTCCCTCTGATCCGCGGTTGTCGCGCGACGAGTCTCGGTTCCGCGTCGAAGGCGGTAGTCGAACCAAGTCCTCTGGGTCAGATCGCGACGAATTTCTGGGGGCGAAAACGTATTCTTCGTTCGCGAGAACATGGCAAACGTTTCGACGGCGCGGGCGACCACGGTGGAGCAAGGACGTTGGCGCGTCGCTCTCCGTTCCAGTCGCAGAGTCGATAGGTTCGCTTGTTGTCTACGTGGAACGAGAGTCGGGCTTGTTGCAAAATATCGAAGACCACCAGGCACGCGCTGTCTTGTTGTTCCTTTCGGTTGCGCAGTCACGAGTTGCAGTGCAAGACGGGCCGTGTACGCGGCGAGATCGTCCGGTTCGACGTGTTCGTTCCGTCGATCGTTCTCTGGCGCGAATCCGATTCTTTCCCTCTTGTATCGCAACTCGCGCACTACGCGCGCAAACAGGACGACGAGAACGGCGTGACCGCGCGTGGCAGTCGCGTTACGTACGGACAAAATAATTATACGTATCTTGGGTAATCCGTTGGTCTCGGTCTAAGATAATCGCGTGAAACGTGTGTGCTCCTAGCTTTAAAAGTAGACGTATCGGGTAACGAAGCATAAATACCTTTGTGCCATTTCCTCGTGGCCGACGAATACATGTGCGTTTAATCTGCTCGCCGTTTGGCATGTCTATCCCCCAGCCCTCACTCTCTCTCTCTCTCTCTCTCTCTGTCTGTCTGTCTATCTATCTGTCCGTCTGTCTGCCTTTTCTGCGACCTCCCCCAAGACCCTGCGCGCGACGTCCACCCCCAACGATCTAGCCTTTCGACGCGGGACGAGGAGTAGCGTCGACTCGTGTGTGCGATTAATTAATACCGCGGGACACCTCGGTTGGACTCAGCCCCCTCCTCTTTGGTTGCAGACCGGGAGGTCGCCGAGGAGGACGGGGGTTGGCAGTCCGCTACCAACGGAGACGGTCAACGGGAAAGATCGGCCGATTGCCAAGGTCAGGTGGGAACTGGCCGGTGCGTTGTGGTGCAGGGACACCAACAGCACCAGGAGCTGCCGATAATCGATCTGTTAGACGACATAACCGATCAGATGCAGATCGTGCTCAAGTCGGAGCCCCTGTCGCCGAAGATAGACGAGCTCGAGTCCTGTCTGCTGGCCGATCAGCTCGATCCCACCGGGGATCACGGCTCGGTCGTTCCTGCGAGCAACAATCGTCGTCCGAGCCAGCATCAGCCGGGCTCGAGAAGCTCGTTGAACGAGACGACCGTGCCGTTCGCCGATCTGCGTTGGCTGACGCAGAACGGTAGCCAACAGACCGCCGTTGCTGCCGTCGCCGCCGCCGCCGCTGCGACGACGACGAACGTCAAGTCCCGCGATCCCTCGCGCAACGATCAACAAGAGAGCAAACAACAACAACAACAACAACAACAACAATCGTCCTCGAACAATCGCTCGAGCAGCGGCACTTATTGCAACTTTTGTCAGAAGACGTTCTCGCGAGCTTGGTCCCTGCAGAGGCACCTGGCGGACACGCACTTTTACGTGCCTCAATCGCTCTCCTGCGATCAATGCGGCAGGAGTTACAAGTCCAGGAACAGCCTGGTCAGCCACAAGAGCCAGTACCACGCGAGGAAGGAGCGCAAGGAGCACGAGGAGCAGTGCGAGGTCACGTATTGACCGGCGTCCAAGGTTTACTGACCGAATTGCGCCGCCGAGGACACCGCGTCTTGACCCCGAGTACCCGAGGCTCCGAGACCCGTCCCCCGCGATGCGAAACGATCGCGAGACGCGTCGTCGTTTAGGCTTTTGTAAATACCGTGAACCACTTTCTCTCTTTTGTACATACATATACGTATATCGTTTTCTAGACCAGGCACGGGCAGCGAGAACGCGATAGCCCATCCGTCGTCTCGTTGCTCGGCTCTCGGTAGGCGTGGCTTCCACGGTACCTGTCCGAGACGCCGGAGCTGCCGGAGCCGTCGATTGCCCCACGGGGCGATTCGGGCCCAGGCCTGTGTTCTGGACGGTGCTTCGCTCCTCGCCACCCTGAACGTTTCTAGTCTTCCGACCGTGTGGAACGAGTTACCTCGATGCACGCCAAAGAAAGTATACAAGTATACACACAAGTAGACGCACACGATGCCCGCGTTGTTTAGCCTAATTTCGAGAAACGGGGTGCTGCTCGCGCGGAGCACGGCCGCCGTTCGTTTTCGCTGTTTTTTTTTTTTTTCTTTTTTATTTTTTGGGAAATGAGTTCCGCCATCTGGAAGTTGCCCGGCGAGTTCGCGCGCGAATCGATACGTCTCTCTTTCGGTAACCGACGTGCTCTTCTTCATCCACACCCCCGCGGAACCTCTGCTCCGGGGGTAGTTTCACCCCCCGACACGGCGACGCAGCAGCGAACTCTCCGCGTAGCTTTCTACCGTGAGCCCAACGGTCGATCGCACCGTGTCAGGCTCTCTGTTATCCGCTAACCGTTTCCGCGCTTCGATCCGCTTCGGGATTTTTGCCGACGGAGCCTTGCGTCGACTCGTTTCGTCGCGTTTCGTCGTGTTTCGTCGCGTCGCGCGTCGCTCGTCCCATCCGTGGAATCTCGCGCGCGCCGCGCGGCCAAGGACGAATCTATTTATCGGACGATTGGACTATAAACCCATCCTATCTATCTGACCGGGCCTTTAAAAATAATTTTCAAGATACGGGGCCGCGCTACGGCTCCGTATCGTTCCGTCCCGCGTCTCTCGCCAAAAATCGTTCTCGTTCCGACGCGAGCCTCTCTCGGCCACGGTTACCTGTCGCTCGCCGCTTTACCGAGGACCGATCGCGCTCGCCGATACGACAAACCGTCGACGAATGTTATTAGCGTGTAGCGTGGATGTCGTTTAGAAGCTGATTGAGAAAATAAAGGACGATTCGAATGAAGGAAAACCCGTGTTTTACTGCGAACACCAAAGAACCCGCGTCTTCGATCGCACAAACTTTTTCCCGCCACCCTTTTTCTATCTCTCTCTCTCTCTCTCTCTCTCTCTCTCTGTTTTCTATCTCTCTTTTTCTCTCTGCCGCGTGCACGCGGAATTCTATGCGCGGACAGGCTCTCGCCTTCGTCGATAAAACGGACAAACCGTGTATCTGCTAAACAATAAGCTGCATTATATCAACCGTATTTCGCATCTCATCGCATCATCCCGTGTTTCGGCCAATATAATCACACTCTTGTATAGATATATGTATATCTTGCAATGTACATATATGTATAGTCAACACACGTTATTACCTCCGAGATATCTACTCTGCTCTCTGTCTTGCTGTAAATAATACGCATCGACATGGATACATCTCTGGTGCTCTGAAAACACTAACGTCATCGCTCACGATCGTTCACTGGAATCTTGGAATTGCTTGCACTTCTACTATCGTAATGCGCTATATCAAAAACCAAACAAACCAAAAAAAAAAAAACATCAAACAACTCGCAAAAAAAAAAACAAATCGTCAGAGCACAACGATTACGAAGTAAGAAAAAAAAAAAGGGGGCCACAGGGGCACAGGCAGCGTTGTTGTCTTCTTCCTCTTCTCCGCGAGGAAGAGTCTCCCGCCGAAACGACCGCGTCGCCATTGTCAGCCGAAGTGTGTGTTCCTGATCGAAACCGATCATGCGATGTTCGAAAGTAGTTTTCGTTGACGATCTTCCGGCAAGCAGAACGATTGACAATGGCGACCGTGCGAGGCTGAGACCCTCTCCTCGATGGACTCGGATGCGAAGACGTGTGTGATCGTAGAACGTGCGTTAACGACGAGGACGCTCTCTGGTGTAGCACCTGCACAAGCATATTGTCACGTGGTTCCCCCCCAAAAAAACACAGTACAGAAAACAGTTTAACGCAAAACAAAAAAAAAAAAACCGTAAAACGGACAGTTTGAGCACGGCTTGGTCGGGTGACGGTGTGTGGCAACGTGCGCGGAAAAAAACTAATCGAGAAAATGGGCGCACGAATGTTTCCTCTATCGGCTCGGCAAATAAAACAATCCTGCAAAAGCAAAATAAAACCAAAAAAAAAAAAAATCAAACGCAAACATGGTGGTAGATGGTGGTGTTAACGAGTGAAAGCGAGACGACTAGAAATATTAAACAAAACCGAACAAAAAAAAAAAAAACAAAACCGGAACAAAACAAACAAACAGTAAATGACGATGTAGATCGCTGGACATGAGGCACGCACTGCTAGAGACAATGGAGGACTCTAGAGAGCGGACGGGGAAGAAAAAGACTCTGTTCTGTTTCCCTGTTCCGCGGTTTTTCGTGTGCGCCCCCCTCGTCGTCCAACGGACAACTATACGGTCCGCGGGCGTCGTAGTCCAAACAAAAAAAAAAAAAAAAAAACATCCCGAGCCTCGTGACAAAGCAACAAAAGTAACCCCCTGTGTCTGGTTCTGCCGCCAGGTCAGTTGGCCGGCAGCGGCGCCGCGTCCGATGAGTTTCGATGCGAGCCTTGCAACAAAATCCTGACCTCCCTAACGCGGTTGAAGCGGCACATACAGAACGTGCACACCAGGCCCAGCAAGGAACCGATCTGTAACGTCTGCAAGCGGGTTTACTCGAGCCTGAACAGCCTGCGGAACCACAAGAGCATCTACCATCGGCAGCTCAGCAAGAACGAGCAACAACGCAAGAAGATGGAACAGATGCTCAAGCGGGAGACAGAGCAGAGAGAACACACGGAGAGAGCGAGCTCTCAGCATCAACCGCAGCAATTTCAGCACCCGGATCAACAGCCGCAGCCGCGATTAGGATAAAGCCTCCTCGCGGGAGCCGTCGGGGCAGGCATGGGACGCTCCCGATTGCCCCCAGGGGCAAAGCGCTACCACCCAAAGTAGACAACCCTTGCGCGGCAGAAAAGCACAGCGCCGACGAACATCGATTTTTCACGATGTCCCAGGTGGCAATCCGTGCGGGCTCTCATGCCTGACCGGCACAGGCTTCTTCTCCTTCTTCTTCTTCTTCTTCTTCTTCTTCCTTCTACTTCTTCTTCTTCTTCTTCTTCTTCCTTCTTTTTCTTGTTCTTGTTCTTCTTCTTCTTCTTCTTCTTCCGGCTAGATCGCGAGGATCCGAGATATATAGATATGTCGAAGATCGAAAGTTGTTCCAAGCCGCGTAGGCAGGCCATGTCCTTTCGATTCGTGCGGCGCGCGCACACTCGTTGAAGAATCTCCTTTAAAACAATGGTGTCGGATTTATCGGTATCGTTTGGGTTATCTGTTAGACGTCGACGCTTCTGTCGCTCGCGATACGCTATTGTCGGTTCGGTTTCGATCCGCGTGTACGTTCTCTAGCGTCGATCATTGGCTCGCACACTCGCCTCGCCCCCCTTCTCCCGCAACGACATCCGAGGAGGATGTCCTCCGCCCTTCCCCCCGCCCCCCAGCCCTCCTGGGTGTCTTTGAATTCGAGTCGCGGGAGACACTATGTGATAGTAGACACGACGCACTGTTATTATAGTTTTCGATGAACTTCTCCGTTCGAGCGGATCAATAAGAAAAAAGATAATGAAGTAATGGGATTCTTGAGAGAAAGAGAGAGAGAGAGAGAGAGAGAGAGAGAGAATGAAAGAGCGAGAGGACAGAAGATGTACGTGTTAGAGCGTCGAGGCCGACAAATTTAATTTTTCTACTAAGGTTATAAAGAGAGAGAGATTTATATGATGATATATATTATATATAAATATATGTATACATGGACGGACGTCGCGCTACGTGTAAATAGTTAAGCTGATCGGGTCGAGCAACGGGATTCGGAAGTACTCCTTGCTTAGAACGCGTTCTTTATTTAACTGGAACAGAAAAATTGAAAAGGATAGACGAGAGAGAGAGAGAGAGAGGAAAAAAATAGAACACAAAGCTACGTTCCCCCGTTTATTTTTATAGTTATACTACGCGAGGGGTGGTTCATGGCCGCCTGGCTACAGGTGTCGCGGAGAGAGACGTCGCAGTACAAACCTGAAGAATAAATCATAAGTTCAAACGTGTCCTAAGTTAGAGCCTAAAAAAAAGAAAACAAATCGAGCCGCTAAGTCTCCCCATTCTTCTCACCCTACGTCCCCTATTCCGTTAGATTTAATGCATTCTCTTCTCTGTTTCCTTTCGTCCTTTTCCCTGTCGTCCTGTGGTGCGAGCAACGCGAACAGCGATTCCGATCGCGCTAGAAATCCGTCGTTTCTCGAATCGTCTCTTGGAAAATCGTTCTTTTATTTTTTATTCTTTTTTTAATTTGTTGTTCGTTTTGTGCATTACGTTTCGATCGCGGAATTGACCAGTCGACGAGACTGATGACAGGCCGCAGGCTTCTCCGTCGAAGCGCGCGGTATTGTGATAAAGATTTTCCGTTGGAGCGTTATTTTTCACGTTGTCCAATCTGTACCGTCCAGTTGACACACGCGAATGCTGGCCTCTTACCGTTCCAGGATTTCGGTTTCGCATTTGTTTTACGATTGTTGAAATTGCGAGGAAACGACTGAATAAATTCGAATTCGTTATTCGAGCAGCACGTGTTGCAAGAAAATTTCGGCAAAATCTATGTAAATTCGATGTTCTCCCTCTCACGAGGCGACGCATACCAAAATCTCGTTCCGAGCGAACGCCGTATACGTGAATACGACGTTCAACGTATATTACCGAGAGCAGCGTCCTTTTCGAATTATTTGACCAAGGTGTATCGGTGTATCTCGTGGTCCTTGAAACTAGCTGCCGCGGTACTTGCGAAACGTTGGCGAATTCCAAAAGGACGCATGGCGAAACTTTTAAATTTCCGACTCGGCCAGCATCGACTTGTCGATCGAACGGTGGAAGCCGGGGACCGTGGGAACGCCGTTGACGTTTGACTGCGGGAAAAAAATGGTGGCAGAGTGATCGATACAGCATCATCGAGCGTAGGATATAGTTGCATCGGCGAGAAGAGCGCGCGTCGCCTATCCGTGGATACGTAAATAAAAATCCGTTCGATCGGACGTAGACGCGCGCGCTTCTCTGTACATATGTACGTAAGGAAACGCGTCTTTTATATCAAGATTTATCGATACCGGCGCGAGCATCGCGCGCATAGTACCCGCATACATAACGCAATATGTATAATCGTATACCGTCGTCTCCATTTTTCTTTTCCTTTTTGTCTTCTTCTCTCTTTTTGTTTTTTTTTTTAATCGCTAACATCGTCGTTTCTCATTTTACTACTTTTGTTGTATCGGGTTTCGTCGAACGAGGGGAGGGACCCGCAAGCGAGTCTCGAAAACGGGCGAGTGTACCGTGTTGCACGCGCGCACGGCCTCCGCTTCGTTTTCCTCTTCCGTTCCGTGTCGCGAATTATTAATCGGACTCGGCCAAATTCTATACGAAACGTTTCCGAACGAGCAGCACAGATTTGTTTCGCATTATAATTACTCTCACCACGATTATTATTAATGTTCTTATTATAATTGATACACGAATCACCATTATGATTATTGCTATTATTACTGCTATTATCATTATTATTTATGAATAAAATGTTTCTTTTGTACGCTGAGAGAGAGCGGCCCCGCTCCAACAAAACAAACCCAGACCCCCCCATTCTCTGATCGACCCCACTTGGACACGCTCCTCTTGCACGGGAAAGGTGTTGTACTCGAGTAGAGGTGCACGCATACGCGAGGCAGGCAGACAGAGAGATAGAGAGAGAGAGAGATAGAGTAAGAGAAAGGGAGAGAGAGAGAGAGAGAGAGAAAAGGAGAAGGAGGTAGAGGTAGACTCACACGACGAGAGAGGTGAGCGCGGTGCGCCGCTCGTTAACCTTCGCCTGCGGTGATTACGCAACCTGCCGTGTCGCGACGCGCGCCGCCCGGTGGTTTTTACATTTTCTTTTTCTGCGTTCCGTTCCATTCCGTTTCGTTTCGCTCCATGTTCCGTTCCGTTCTCGGGCCGCCGCGCAATGCAGACACCTCCGTTGCACCGCGTGCGCTTCCGGTCGACCCACTTACACCACCCGTGGTACCACCGCCCCGTGATACTGCACTCTGTTGTACAAGCGCCCCAGACCCCGTGACACGCATACGCTCGGCCGAGGTGCCGCCTCGTCTCGCCTCGTCTCGCCTCGTCTCGCCTCGCTTCGCCTCACCTCGACTCGACTCGCCTCGACTCGCCTCAACCTCGCCTCAACCTCACCTCAACCTCGCCTCATCTCTCGCCTCGGCCCCGAAGTCAATGGGTGCGCGTTTTACGCTCCGAAGCACCCGAGGGTCAGCCACCGTCGAGAATACGCCGTTACACCGGCGGAACCTTCGAACCTCCTTCCTCTTGTTCGCCGAGGAACCTTCGGCCTCCCGCGACCTCCCAGCAACTCTCGGGGACGCGGAATACTGCTGCGATTCCTGGATAACTGTCCACCGAAGGTCTGGCGACCGATTGCGATTCTAGATAGGTTCCAAGAGACAGGACTATGTTTCGCTTTTTGATCTAGACTTCTAGGGACGGGGACGAAGCGAGACGGTTATCGCGAAACTACTTTGCGTCGAGGACCTAGGACCTTCGTTGCGTTAATCGGGTAGGCAATTTTCTCGATCGTTACGGAGCTTTTGTTTTTGTTGATTCTAACATGACTTTGCTACCCTCTGATACAGCGATACTTGAATATCCGTGTCCCAGTCTGGGACCCGTACGACGGATTCGAGGGGTGGGCTTGTTCCGAAGTGATTTTGCTACCTTTCACAACAGCGATTCTTGGATAACTGTCTCGGGTTGGGGCCTACGGACAGATTCCGGGGAAGGGAGAAGTTGTTTTTGAAAATTCTTGGATAACTGTGCCAGAAGGGTTTAGAGTTCTTGGGGTGGGATTGGAGAGAAACAGTTATCCGGGAGTTACCGTATTTTCTCCGCTTCGAGGACCTCCCTTGTACTCGTTAAGAACGCGATTCTCGATTGTCTCGAGGCTTTCCGGTCGAAGTCTAATCGAAAAGTGCCAAGCTGCGCGATCGGTTTCCTACAACAGCCAGAATTTATAAGCAACTTTACATGTTTGCTTATAATTTATCGGATACGCGGTAGCGGTCATCAAAATTGCGGCACTTTGAGCGTATCGATCGTTTCTAATTAAACTGTCATACGATCTTGAACGGCGTCTGTCGTTGCAATACGAACGCGTCGTCGTGTCGTACGGAACCGTCGAAAGCCGGTGTCCGGAGAATTCGATCCAGCCATCGCGCGTTCTCCGAGTGTTTAAACACCGAGAGAGCCTGTCTTATGAAACAACGAGATGCAATTTTAACGACTGCTACACGTATCTTTATTTTAAGATTTACTTTTATGCATACGGACGCTCGCGCGCCAGGGTTTCTCCCTCTATCGAACGTCGGTTCGATCTTGCAAAACGATTTCGACAAGGACGCGCGATGGAGGAAGACCCTGCGCGTTAAAGGGTACCACGAACAAAGGTGCGCCGGTACCACTGTTCTTCTCGAACAGCGCGATGGCTTGGCACTTGGACATCGGACACGCGTTGACTTCGGAGACTCTGCGATTCGCTGGTTCTGGAGTGAACGCGTCGAGACAGGATGCGGACCGTCCCGCGAGTAGCCTCGAAAGTTAGCGTATCCTCGACCGTTTTTCGCGACACCTCGAAGGATTAGAAGGACTGGTCGCCTCGAGACTCGTCGAGAATCCCGACGGTGTGTGACCTCCGTCGGCGACGACGATCGCCGATCGTTGCGTAACCCACGGCCAATGACAAACCAGAGCCCCGAGCCACCTTTCTCTCTGCGATCGGAAACCCGGTGAAAACAAAACAAAACAAAACAAAACAGATCGGAGAATCTCGACTGACAATAACAGAGACACGAAAGTCAGTAATTAATAATCGAGCGGCCGCAACTAGAGAACGTGTTCTCCCGTGGTTCGGGGGTTGTTGAGAGGAGCCAGAGAACAACATAAAGCTGCCACCACGGGCGATCGGCGGCCCTCTCTCGACGCATGTGTCTCCTTTTGCCCGCCCGCAACCCTCGACACCCCTTATCTCTTTAATCACACCTTGATCACATACACGCACACACATACGATACATAAAGCACACCACGCAAAACCCATATACACGCACTCGCGTCGATCCTCTCTCGCTTCCTAACCGGCCGCTTTCACCTTTGTCCCGATCATACGATCCCCCATACACGCCTTGCTAACGAGGAGTTTCCACGACTCACAGAAACCATAATCACCATCTCACCAACCACCCGCCACACCCCCTCTCTTCAACCACGATCACTCTGGCCCTGCGTATCGAAGAACACCATTCAGCGTAAACACTAATCTTGTCCAGTGATATTAATGGCAGTCGTATCTTTGTTCTTGTTTGTTCCCGGTCCCGCTCGCTCGGCTATACGTTCGGCTCTGGTTCGTCATTGTTCTGTGTGTACCTACCCGCTACCTTCACGAACACGGATTTGCGCTGGGGGTCCATCCACAAACGTGGCTCTCCGTGTGCCTCCTCCTACGCCACAAATATTGGTTCGTAACGGAAAATATCTTTTCTTTTTAATTGGGTGTCGATAATTTAATAACGGACATACATATATACATATATTGGTGCTTGGTCTCTCTCTCTCTCTCTCTCTCTTTCTCTCTCTCTCTCTCTGTCTCTCTTTCTCTCTGTCTCTACATAAAATCTAATCACCTTCCGACCTTCGTACATTCTTTGATTCGCTGATCTCTGCTTCATTTTGCCATCTAACTTTCTTTCTCTCTTTTTCGTTCGTGCTCTGCTTTTTCTTCTCTTCCTATTCTCTCTCTCTCTCTCTCTCTCTCTCTCTCTCTCTCTCTCTCTCTCTCGCTCGCTCGCTCGCTCGTCCTCTCTCTAACCTTCGCATTTTTATTTAACGTTTCTACCCGTTATCCGACCGATCGCGTCCGCGCTCGGAAATCGTGTTTTCGCGAATCGTTCAACGATAAAAAGTCGGTCAACCGTCCGCGATACTCGCGATGCGACTGTCGCACTCGATGCACGGCAGTTTGCTACCGCAGGGGGTGTTCACCTGCGACGTGTGCGGCAAGAGCCTCTCGACGAAGCTCACCCTGAAACGGCACAAAGAGCAGCAACACTTCCAGCCGCTGAACAGCTCCGTGTGCTTGGTCTGCCACAAGACGTTCAGGACGCTGAACAGCCTGAACAATCACAAGAGCATCTACCACCGTAAACAGAAATAGAGCCGGTTATCGTCGCGTGAGGCTCGAGCGCCGTGCCGAGGAACGCTGTGAGAAACGAGAGCTTCGCGATAGGGGGCGAGGAACAGGAAGGAAGGAACGAACGAAAGAAGAAACGCAGAAACGAATGGTGCAAGTAACGACGAGAAGGCAGGAAAGAAGATACGAGGAACGAACGAGGAGAGAACAAACAAATAATATACGGTGCCAATGGACGCGACGGGACACGGGAGGAGAACGGGACCGACACGTCGACAGCATGTTCGCGTTCGAAAAAACAAAGAAAAAATGATAAAAAAAAAAACGAAAGAAAGAAAGAAAGAAAGAAAAGAAAGGGTTTCGCGCGCCTGTGTTCTTCTGATTTCTCTTTTTTGCTCGTTGTTCGCCCGAGGGTGTTGTTGCGTTTGTTGTCGCCCCTTGTGTTGGTCGTTGAAACGAAAAAAAGAAATAAAACGGGAGAAGGGTTCCGCGCGCGGATAACGGAATTGTTGTTACATTGTTAGTTATTAGGATCGGTTGCGCGTTCGTCCGTTCGTACGTAACGTTCGTTGGCTCGACGACGACGCTCCGTCGACGGTTTCCATGGGACCAGTTGCTGTAAACCAGACTTCTCTCGCGTGTCGGTGTTGTAGCATTTTTCGAACCGTGTCGATTTGGGCCAGGAGTTAGAATAGCCGGCGCGCATATGCTGTCCACGATGCCGGGAAAGCGAGAGCAGCGAGAGGCCCTTAAAGAGCAACGAAGGAGAGAGAGAGAGCGAAAGAGAGAAAGAGGATATACGGCACGAGAGGATATATCGGAGGAAGCGTTTGAACGATCGAGAGGGCTGGCCGCGAATAGACGGAGAGAGAAAAAGAAAATCAGTGCTTCCAAACACACGATGGACGCGCGTGGCTATACTCTTTTTTTGTTGAACACCGGCACATTTCGTTGCGTTCTCACGACCGGAACCGAGGAACGAGTCTCGCCGACGGTCGTGTTCGTCGAGATCTCGCGAACCGAGCCGCGAAAGCGTGTCTCTTCGCAACCGGGACACCGTCGTTCGGCGAGACTGCGAGAAGAACGAGAGAGGGAGGAAACGATCTTCCGGACTTGTCCCGTCCGCAGCTCGAGGTCCGACCGGCTGCCCAGAACTTCGCGAACGCGTCACGAGTGTGACGCCACCGTTTGCCACCGTTTCGCACCCGCGATCGTCGCCGACGCATCGCCGACGCATCGCCGACGACACCGACGGAATCCCTCTCGCGATCTCTATTTACCCGCGGAGACACGCGCGACCGCGACGGCCATGCCGCATAGCTATTTTCGTCTACTTTTATACCGCAATCCTCTCGGTCTTTCTACGATACTCACGAGACAATTCGACGGTAGAATTTTCGACGAATCGCGCGAAGCTTCGGAGCTCGAACCCGCCGGACTTCCCTCCTTAGCGTCGCGTAATCGCTAGAACGGTACACGGACGCTATCGAATAGCGGCTTCCTATTGGCCGGGTACGAAGGATAAATAAAGCGTTCCCTCTACAGCGTCGCGAGCGTGGGCGGTGCAACGAGATAGCGGGGGGGATGGTTCTCCGTGTGGGCGTGGCTTCGTGGCCCTCGATTAGAAATCCAAGCAATACACCACGAGGTTGTACCTCCTGTAGAGGGAAGTTTGCTACAGCGAGGATGTTTGACGGAGATCTCTGAGTGGGCGTGGTTTCGCGTTCTCCTGGCCAACTTTCGATCGCGGTACCGTGTCGTAGAATTTTCTGTGCTACGGTGGGGGACGCAACGGTCAGAGATCTTCGAGAGGGCGTTGCTTCGCAGGCTTTGCAAGGCGTGCCAAAGTCGAAAAGGTGTGACGCGAAGCAGGGAAGTCGTGCTCGCAGAGCTCGACCGTTCGACGCTTTCCGGAAGGACTATCCCCGAGCGGATTCGCGATCGAATCGCGCGCCGGCTCGTCGGCGGTGCGTAGCCGACGGTGGCGCCCGGTGGTTGGCTTCGTAGCGACGGTGGGCGTGGCCCGAGGGAACGCGGGACCTTTCGAATTCTCTGGCGAGCTCTACAGAAAGCTGTAAAACGTCCGTTCGCGCGCGAATATTCGCCGCGTTCCCTTGTCGTCGCCGGCCGCGCGGCGATACCACTCTTCTTTCTGTAGCGACAGATACGGCTTAAATCGCAGGCTATACACGGTAGGTTAGGCTTACGTATTTCGACATGGAGGATCGACGAGAAGGTTATGTTAGCGAACGGGAAGGAAAGAAAGAAAGAATGAAAAAAAAAAAAAAATGAATAATACTTCCAGGTGTCCGAGACACCATCGTCCACAACTAACTTTAGGCGGGAACGTGTCCGAATACATGTTTCGACAAGACTGTAAAACGAATATTGAATTAACCAAGAAAGACTCGAGAATCTTTTAATTGTTTCGATGTTCGAGGGGGGTAGTGGAGGGGGTAGGGCGGGGTGGGTACGGGGGGGGGGGGGGTTTTGCCGAGGGAAAGAAAAAGAAAGCAACCGATGAGAGCGCCGGGGTGGGAAGGGTTGGGGGGGGTTTTCACTGAAAAGTACACGCGCGCGCGATAGCAGCAAAAAGGGGTTCGGGTGGAGAACAGGGGTGTTCTTCTTCCGTCGCGGATCGATAACGATCGATAAACACACGGCGGTACGTGGGCTGTAAAAAGTGGTAGATAAAAGTTACGAAATGTTACGTTAACGGGTCGGGGGCTCCCGCGACACATTACGGAGGGGTAGGGCGGGAACGGTTACGGGAACGAGCGAGAAAGTGGGAGGGGTTACGCGGGGGCGGACCGATCGATCCCTCCGAGAGGCGACTCCGTTATCGTTTCGCGGCGGACCGTGAGAAAGGACGTACATTGATATAATATAATATAATATATACGTATATATTTTATCTTAATATATTCATTCCATATTAAATGCTTTAGCGGGGGTACCTTGCACACAGACACATATTCATTTTCAATGGTATACCGGGCTTTACGTAAAGTACCTTATCTTATTATTATGATTACCTTCTTCTTCTTCTTCTTCTTCTTCTTCTACTTCTTCTTCTTCTTTTATTTTATTTCTTTTTTTTTATATTATTATTATTATCACACTATCGTTTCTTATTATCGCTGCTACTCTACCTTCCATCGCTACGAATCGATTCATGTGCACGAACGATTTTCAACCGAGACGCCGCGTGCTCCTGCGACGACCGTTCGGTTCGCAGTTGTGCACGCGCGTCCTTTCGAGGCACATCTCGACGAATACCACACTTTTTACCACACAGGACAAACACTATCGAACGACCTAACAGTTGCGTGTGTATCTTCTCGATTCCGTTCGCTTGTTCACGGTTTACTCTGTTATTTTTTTCCGTTCGATTTCTACACCTGTCGTCGCCGCGTCGAGTAGACCCCGTCCCTCCTTTCGGGTTCTCGATCGTCGTTCTCCAAGAGGAAAAAAGAAAAGAAACGGAAAAAGAAAGAACGAGTCTGACTTTTCGCACAATACTCGAGCGGGGGAGAAAAGCAGAAAAGGAAGACGTTCGTCCGATCCACCCGCGGCCTTGACGCGTTCATTTGCATACAGGCGCACGCACATGCACGCAAACGTATGCACCGTGCGCACCGTGCACGCTGACGGCCCTCCATTCTTCGTCGGTTATTCGCGCCTAACCGCGCGGCGGTATACCGTCTCTCCGCTTTCTTACTCGCGCTTTCTCGTGTTTTCTTTTGCTGTCGGCCGTAATCGCGACGGCGACAAAGAGACGCAAAGGGGGGACGAAACGCGAACCGGTGACGACATCCAACGTTTCACGGGAAGTCCGTTCGAGACGCGACGGAAACCGCGCTCGGTTTTCTGACGACTCCGGCCGAGCGCAGAAGAGAAACACGGTCCACTAACACTGACAGGTTACTTATATTAACTAAACGATAATAGCCATATATACATATAACCGACTACATAGCATATACCTATATTTTAGTAGAACTTTGATAAGCCACCGGTCGAGGACTTCCTGATGGTCGCGGGTCGTTGGACGACCTGGACGACCCGATTTCATTCTTCTTCGCCCTTGTTACATTGTTTCTTCTGATTATACGCAATTTGCGATGGTTCCATGATGCTCGCCGCATCGTCTGATTGAAGTTAACTGCGCTTTGAGGTGGCTGACCCAGCGAGACCATAGGTTAGAGGTCCTTGAGGAGGCCGGTTAGACTCGACGAGCATCCGCGAAACTTTACGCGACGCTCGAACCGTCGTTTTCTAGAATCGTTCGAACACTCCTTCGGGGTTTCACCCTTCGGAACAACGATTTCGTAACAACACCAGAAATTCTTTCCAAGTCTCGAGCGACGATCGAAGAGATCCTTGGGAACGCTTGCAAAATTTTTCATAGATCATTCTGGACAATTTGATCCAACGATGATCGAACCGTTTCTTGTTCAAAGTCAGAATACCGAGATCCCTAGGAAGACCAAGGCCTCGCGGCATCGAACAGTCGAGAAATTGCGCGCGAACCTGTGAATTTTGGCGAATCGTTTTGTTTCTTTTTTGCTACGATAGCGATGTTTGCCGACCGCCGGACCCAAACCTTTATCTACGGCCTCGCCGGGTTTACTGACACCGCTGTATCGTTATCTTGTCGTGTGTACGTCGTCTAGAACGTATCAGCTCGCCGTCAGGAAGGCTTCGAAGCTCCCCAAACGACAAACATATAGACAGACTAGGTCCCGTCGTGCGTCGACATTCGTAGAAGATTGATCGCAAAGTAATTCGCGGAGCACACACAGGACACACACGAGGATATATGTATGTACATGCATACGTATATATATATGTATATATCGCATAATATATGTATAAGCATGTATATACATATTTCGCAGCGTGTACAAACCGAGAACAAATCGTACACTGCGCATCCATTGTACAAACGGTGAACTCGGCCAGGCAAACAGACCCCGTTCATACACACGCAAAGATACGCACACCGTGTACGTATGTACACGCCGTGCATACGAGACACACGGAAAGAGAGACACGCGTGTATACGCACAGGACTGACGCGCGCGCGTACACAAACACACACACACACACGCATAGAAAACAGCAGCAGCAGCTTCGATGTAGAAAATATTTGGCCGGCGCATACGAAATTGCTGGTTCGAAAGAGCAGCTTCAACGAACTTGTCTTCCGCTTTCTATTTTATTCGATCGAATCAAATATTTGCCCTGCAACGAGGGGCGAAATTATACAAAGAGTGTGTACGGTTATCGTTCTTTTTTAAATTCTCTTTCAACGTACACTCGCGTCCGTGAAAAGAAATAAAAAAAACACTGTGCAACCGTCGGAATTTCGAACGGAATCAAAACTAATAGCGAGGAGGATAGAGAGAGAGAGAGACGGAGAGGGCAGGATTTGATGTTTTAATTGGTGCAATTTTCGGCACGGTCGTTTTATTTATTGTGCATTGGCACTCTCATGGTTCACCGAAGCTAGCCGCGTCTCTTTTTCGCGTTTTATTGGCCCCGTTTCCCCCCGCGAGCAGAGTTCTCGTATTCGCCGGCCGGATTCGGTTATCGACGTTCGCCGCTGAACACACGTTCACGCGAAGCGTGTACACACGCTCGCACACGACACTTTGTCACACGTACAACACATACACGCACGCACACACTCTCATCTGTACATCGTTTAGATAGGCTATGATAATTTAAATTAGGTTGTACTATTCGGTTAAAGTGGTCCGCGTCGCTCGTACTTCTTCGAACATACTACCGCGATGAAAAATCGGTTGTTTCCCCTTCTTTCGTGGGCTCGATCGAGCGACTCGAGCTTGTCCCGTTAGAATTTCGATCGACACGGACTATGAGACAGAGAATGAGTGTATATGCGCGTATGCATGGGTGTGAGAATGAGACCGAGCGACGAGGGATCGTTTAAGTAGTAGATTTTCTTTAGCGCCCGAAGACTATGCTCGACGCCGAACATTATTGCGCGAATAAAATACCGAGTGGGGATAAAGAAAAAAAAAAAGGAACGTTGCAGGGGAAGGGGGAGGGGGGGAAAGAGGAAACGAAGAGGAACGAAGCTTTAAATTACGGGAGAGAACGTGAGAAAAAGAGAGAGGGAGAGAAAGAGTGGGAGAGAATGTGCGAAAATGTGCGAGAATGTGCGAGAGCGTGGGAGAAAGGAGAGAATGAGGGAGAGAGTAACGAAACACAGTTTTATAGTAGTCAGGACTGGAAAAAGAACTGATATTGATAATATTTAAACTAGTAGATTTATTCAAAGAAATTGGTTTGTGACTACTGTAAAAATGGCCAAATATTGCGGAATATATATTCGCCCTCCGATCCGCGGTCGGGCGCTATTATTATGAGAAATTAATATAAATTGAATAAAATATTTAACTGCAAATTATATATTAGTAGAGTTTTATATTCGAGTATCCGTTTTTGTTTTAACTTCGTTCGTTTAATCGTCTTTTTAATTTCGCCATACGTTTTATCCTAGAAAAAACGGTAGGCTCTCGCGCGTCAAATGTCTCGCCGATCGAACCTAATCGAATGCGAAATTAGCTGCGAGCCGGATCGGAAGTTCTTCGAAAGTTAGAGCAGAGAACGCATCGAAAATTCGAGGACAGTTTCGACGCTTCGCTTCGGTCAAAAGTAACTAGATGATTCTCGTACGAACAACAGATCCAACGTATTTCAACAAGACTCTGTATTCTGCCAAACGAATCGTTCGCTTTTTACGAATCAAAATTGCCATGACCAAAAAAACTAGTGGAACGGTTAAAAGAATTTCTTTGAAAAATTGCCAAACAATCGACGAAATTTCTCTGACTTTTCAAGAAGCATTTTACGTAGCTCCGCATAGCGAAAATTAATAGAAAACGATGGTCGTTCGTATTCGGAGATTTGACGCGCGTCCACCTAACGGCGACGATGATCGCGGCTTTGCGATATTTTTGTGAGAATGATGTGATAAACGTCGTTCCTCGAGAGTTCGCGCTCTGTACTAGGCCTTGCGAGATTCGTGAATTCGCGGGCAACAAGGTGAGAGGGTAAAAATAGAGAGAAAGTGAGGGGGAGGAGTGAGAGTAAGAGAAAAAGAGAAAGATTGAGAGAGAGAGCGAGAGAGAGAGAGAGAGAGAGAGAAAGAGAGCGACGGTGCTTCCTTTACCGATCTTAACGATTGGCCAGTGCAAAATACGAAAATCCGTTCGAAGGAACCGGCTTCGAGCAATTTTTCCGAAAGACTGAATCGTTGAATTTTTCGCGAGCTTTTCGTGTCGTAGGCGGATGGCAGGCAGCGAAGTGTTCACGGCCGGGGTGGAAACTGTCGAAATGGGTTAAAAACAAAAAAAAAAAAGGAAAAAAGTAGGGGGGAAAAAACGAAGGCTCGAGACGCGCGTACCTGATTGCAATTTAATTAGTTAGCCCGCTGCCATCCGCGACACCGATCGCCGTCAGACTGAATTGGACTGATTAATTAATCTATTCTCTTTTTTTTTCTTCTATTATACGTTTTTATTTTCGTTCTATCTTATATATGTGTGTCTTCTTTTTTTTTTTTCTCTTCATTAATTGTTCTAATTAGTCGACTTTACATTGGACTGATCTTCGAACTTTTGTTTCTTTGGACTGATGTTACCAAACGAATCGCGCGATTTAAAGTATCTAATTTCTAAGTTCGTAAACACGGTTGGAGGGAAAGCATTTCGCGCGAACGCGACGAAATTGGCAGGGCACCGCGGGGGTTCGAATCGCCTGAGAAATAAAGGGGGGCAATACAAAAGGGAGAGAGAGAGAGGGAGAGAAAGAGAGAGAGAGTGAGAGAGAGAAAGAGAGCGTGAGGGGATAGAGGAAAAGAAGAGAAAGGAAAGGAGGAAAACTGGAATCTTGCGACGAACGTGTGTGTACGAGGTTCCGTTGAGGCAGGATATCAGGACTACTACTTGGTTCGTTGGTAGTGCGCACGTGTTACTATTTCCATCGCTTTGTTCCGTTTGTTTTTAAGTATGCTATACCCGACATTGTCCACGTTTTCTTCGTTTGCTTCTCGTTTATTGGTTTCCTTGTTCTTTATCCATTTTACTTCTTTTTTTTTTTGTTTTTGTAATTTTCGTTCACTACACGATAGGCTTTTAGCGCGCACACATACACGCACACACGTACATTACATTAACGATACTGTTTAATTTTTCTACGGTCAGGGGTAAGAGGTGTATAATCCATAGTTACGTACACACATACACACGGGACGAGAGAGAGAAAGAGAGTGAGAGAGAGAGAAGAAGGGGAGAGAGAGAGAGAGAGAGAGAGAGAGAGAGAACGAAAGATAGAAAGAAAGAATTAACGGAAGAAAGACACGCACACGCCGGACAGACGGACGTCGAGATTCGTCTCTTCGCATCCGATTAATTTTTCTTTTTCGTAATTATTAATCCGTAGGCTTACGCGATAGGGACGATAGGGATATCTTCGTGTACGGTTGTTGTCTCTATTATCTCTGTGTTTCTCATACGTTTTCTTCGTTTAACCGTTCGTTCAACGGAAAGAAAGAGAGAGAGAGAGAGAGAGAGAAAGAGTGAAAGAAAGGTGAGAGAGAAAGAGCGCAACTCAGCTATTTACAAGTGCAGACGAGAGGAAAACAGCTATCTTAATAATGTAAGCCGTAATTCCGTTTTAATTAAACCCCGTACGATATAGAGTTAAATTAGCGATCACCCACGGATACTGAGCAGACATACCACACCATCGACGATTTAATAATCATTACCTGTGCGAGAAAAATAAAAACGATATCGCGATACCGATGAATAGAATTATTTTGTGATTCCGAGATTGGGAGCAGGGGATAGCAAAAGGAAGCGAGAGATAGAGAGAAAAAGAATTAGAGAGAGAGAGAGAGAGAGAGACAGAAAGTGTGCGTGTGAGAGAGAAAGAGGAGAAAAGAACGAAGCGAAGCAGCGAGAGCGATAAAGAGAGAAAGGAACAGAGAGAAAAAGGGAGAGAGAGAAAGTGAGTGAGAAAGAAAGAGAGAGAGAGCAAAACGAGCTTATTCGAAATTCGTCAGATATGTAAAAATTGTATTGAGGAAATAAACGAAAAGAAAACCGGTGCCATCGGCTAGAGACATCTCGATACGTGTCCGAGGATTATGGAAAAATGGAGAAAAGTCTGAATTCATTTCTTTTCGGGTCGGTAACGGCTCCGTGCCGGGTACAAATCGTTTCTTCAAGCTTTTTCAGCGAGTATGTCGAGCGTTACCGTGCTTACTTATTATTTGTTATCTGCCAAGGTGTTCTGGTTATAATATATATTTATTGACGACTATTATTATTAATATTATTACGATTATATAGTTATTATTTTTATTTCTAAGCAATGTCAAATGCATCTTAATATATTTTCACCCAATTTTTATATATATATATATATATAGAAAAAAGTATATGACGTATATATATACATATATACATACACATATATATATATATAAAAGTATACGAAGAAAAATGTACTATTTGGTTTAATAACGCTTCGCATTCTTTTATTTTCGTCGGACGTTCAAAACCTATCTCATCCTCGAAAGAAGACTATGCGAAATCGCGAGCAGACAGGTGACTCGGGAAATTCGGCGTTTCTCACGTTCACTAGAAAATCTCCCTAGCACTTAGAATTTTTCCAGCATGCCAACTACGTTGATAGAAGTCTCGGACAATTTTTATTTCACAATTATACTCGGTACTATTTTTCCGTACACCTTGACAAATCATTTAGGTCATCCGACGAATGGGATTTTTCTTTGATACGTCTGAGAGACGGTATCGCGACCATTGGTCAATCTATATTTCACCATTTTCTACGTTATATAAAATGATATATAGTAGCTCAACGATTGCGATTCCATCTTCCAGAAATATCAAAGAAAACTCGGTGCAGAATTCGTTTGCAAGGTGCACGGAAAAATAGTGAAAAATTGTCTGCCGCCTCTATCCCTTGCAAACCTTGTACATTCTAAGAAGATCATTCGAGTAGCCGATTTTTCTTTGTAATTTCTTTCAGTATATTTTCTGTTCTTTTTAATAAAAGAAAAAAAAAGGATAAAGGTAAAATTCAGTGCAGAAAAGCTCAGCAGCCCTTGAGAAAGCACAGTCCTTTGCACAGGTCCGCTTTGACGCTTGTTTCTTTCAGCTGGAAGGTAAGTTGTTCGTCGATCCGCTCGACGCGTGTCGTCGCTGTCAGGCGAGAGACACACGGCTCATCTGGGCGATCATTCAATAAACATCGTGTGACGATCGCGGAGCGGATACGGTTACCGATCTCGTTGATTCGCGCTCGCTTTCCAAGCGAAACGAGGCGCGCGTGGTCGCTCGGAGGCCGAAGTAAGAACGTTTCACCCCAGAAGAGCGGAATTTCTCAAAAAAAAAAAAAAAAATATATATATATATAAATATATATCGTGAGAACATTCCTGGACGCGGGAAAATCGTCGGAATCGATTTTCTGCCCGGAAACCACGGTACGTGTGTGGAGAACAACGCCGGAAGGACCACGAGATCGAGCGTGACTCGGAAAAGACTCGCGCGTCGGGAAACACACGCAAAATAAAAGAGAAAAAAAATAAATACGAATAAAAAGAGAGAAAACGATTAAGCCGCCACGCCGCTCGTCAGGCTCACACGCATAATTACTACTACGTTCACCTCGAATCTGCATGCTTTAAGTGTCACCCAGAATGCTCAGTGTTTCCTTCTCGTCGTCTCCTTTATTTCTCTTCTACATTATACATACGTTTTATTTATCGTTCGTTTTTTGATTTTTACCTCGATTCGGATCACTGTTATTTTGATTTCGTACGAAACTCCCCCGAACCGTCCGTCGTCGGCCGTCCCGACGGAGAAGAGAAAAAGAGTCCGACGTTGCTGTATACGCTCTCCAACCCCCGGTCCACCCCCACCGATCCCGTATTATCCCGTTTTCCACCCACTTCGTGCACCACTCGGATCGCGTCGAGCGGTCTTGTGTCTCCCTTTTCTGCCGGAGAGAGTGTGTTTAAAAAAGCAAAACAAAAACAAAAAAAATAAAAAGAAAACGAAACGAAAGATGAAAAAGAAAGAAACAAAAACGAATGTGTGCCTAGTTGTGTGTATGTGTACGACGAATACGACGATGTACATATATATATATATAAATATATATCTATAGAGAGAGAGAGCGCGAGAACAGATCACGCTGCTCATCAGCGAAGAGGTTGGCCGCTTTCACGGTTCCTTTCGAACGGATGATGTTTAACGAGACTCGGGGGGGGTAGGGCGGAGGGCGGCTCGAGAAAAAATTGGATAAAAAGCTTTTTTTCCGAGCGAATATACAGGGGTCGCGCGGTCCGCCGCGTCGATTCGTCGATGTTTAAACACAACGCGATCCCGCGCGTGTGTGGGCGATAGAAACCGCGAGACGACGACGACGACGACGATGACGGCGACGACGACGACGACGACGACGACGACACGACCGTCCAGGACTTTTTAATTTATTGTCAAATTAACGAGCTCGCGCGGCCCGTCACAAATGAACCGCGCGCGCCTCCTTATTGAGACCTCGGGTTCGTCCCTCCTCGCGAAACCTTTCTTCCGCCTTTTCCAACCCTTTCTTCCCACCGAACCACAGCCCCGTGTTCTCCCGAGCGTTCTTTATTCGGGATATACGGCGACGATTTGTATGAACGAGCCGCGCGCGGCAAACGCTCCGCCCGGTTCTCTGGTGCGCCCCGTGTCTTAAACCACCACCCTGCCCTCCCCGAACCCCTTCTCAGCCTTTTGGTAGCGCGGTCTCCGAAGAAAAGACTGGCATTGAAAGTTCTTACTTCGCTCCCCCGAATGGCGACCAGGCATATCTCGAGATCGTCGGAAGAGTTTCCATCGCGCGCGCGGGAACACCGCAGCAACCCCAGCCCCGCTACCCTTTTGCATCCCCTTTTTTCCACCGTTTCCCTTTTCTACGGCCGGTCTCGAGAGCACGTCCATCGAACGTGCACGCCGTGTTTTCTCCTTTTCAAACCGCGTTTGTTTCCCCCGGGGCGAACGTTTTCAAAGTCGGAAGAATAGCGTGTAATATGCACGCGGCGGACACATACACACACGCGCGCGCGGCCGCGCGCCCTCACAGTCGTCCCGGGGGTGAGATTTCATGAAAATGCACGTTCAGGCGGCGATCGCGACCGGGTCTCTTCGATGAAAACACGCCAACGGACATGCGACGAGCGGGGCTTTTGCACGTCTCGAGCGAGAAAACCTATGAATGATTTCAATGGCGTTACGAGTCTGCGATCGCGCGAGAAATCACGAAGAAAAGGATCCGGAGGAGGCGAATGCGCCGGGGGTTTTTCGTCGCGAGAACCGTGGACCAGCGGATTCGATAGGGATCACGAGACGAGGCCGCCTTTCGGAACTGCTACCTGTTGTGTCGACTTGTCGCGAGGATTAGGAGAATACCGGATAACGAGACTGTAGTTCTTTGGACGCTTGGAACGGTTGGAGGACGATTTACGTGTGTTACCGTGGGGTATTCGCGCCGGTGGGGTGTCTACGTCCAGAGGGGGCTCGAGAGACGCATATTCCGTTCGTTCGACTGCCGACTTCACGGGTTTCTCGCGAGAACGAATGCATAGACGCACGATCAATTTGCCAGCAGTAGCGTCTTTCGATTCACGCGATCGTCGAAGCCATTGATCTCGAGCTAATCGCAGACGTCCCGAACGCGTCGAGTATTTTCGTGACTCAGCGACGGTCCGTGCCTTCCACTGCCTATAAAGTATTATAAATATCGCGTACAGCATCGAATCGCTTTCTAAATTTACATTCGCGATCTCGAGACCTCCCTCTCGCCATAGACATCGGACTATTTTAAATGCATCGCTGTAGCACTCGTATTTCGCGTATCGAACCGTTGCAAACTTAGATAGACCGGACGAATGAAAGAGTCGGAGAGAAAGGAAGCGAGAGAGGGGAAGAGAGAGAGAGAGAGAGAGTGGAAGAGAGAGAGAGAGAGAGAGAGAGATTGCGAGAAGTGGATGTAGAGAGAGAATGAGAGAGGGAGCGAGAGAGGAGAGGGTTGGACTTATAAAAAGAAAGAGTTTATCGCTTGCGTCACCCTTTGATACTAGGGCTAGGGTATAAAGAAGTGTGGGGGTTGCAGCTGCACGAGGTGCATTGTTGTGTTTCAGTGCTCACCTCTATGACGGGGCTGACCTTGAACTCCCTGAACACCCGGTCAGCGAAGAAGCTGTTCCGCTGCCTGCTGTGCCACAAGGAGCTGTGCAGCAAAGCATCCTTGAAACGCCACGTTGCCGACAAGCACGCCGAGCGACAGGAGGAGTACAGATGCTGCATCTGCGAGCGGATATACTGCTCCCGTAACTCCCTGATGACCCATGTATATACCTATCATAAGCCCAAAGAGAAGAGCGTTTAGTTGGTTTGAAGGTTTAGATAAGGTAGGGCAACACGCAAGACAATCCTTCTGACCAACTCAACTCGACTCAACCGAACCGGATAAAAACGCGTCTGCCTTTATTCTCGCGCGTCTCTAACACTACTTCGTCTTCTCGATTAATTACCGATGCTTCCTATCGCACGCGTCTACGCCAGTAAGCCCGGCCCGAGCGTACGAGCGCGATCGTTTCCCCGAGTATTCGAAATCCAGTGTTGCGTGCGATCGAGGGGGGAAGGGTTGCACGTCGCAACAGTCTGCGATGAAAAAGACAGGGTCGAAAAGCGTCGCGTTAGAAACGCCGTTTGCGACCCTCGCGGAACTCTGACTCGGTCGTTCGAAAGTCGATCCAGTCGTCCAACAACGTTCCTTGTATTTTCGATACTCGAGGAAACGATCGCACGAATACATTCGAATCGGACGTACTGCACATGGAAGGGGTTCGACGACAGCGTCGAGAGAACTCCGAGGATGATTCTTCGGGGACGGTGTACGACTCGATCCCGGAAACATTGCGATTTCAACTTCGGTTTTAAACAACCGTTCGATCGCTTAAAATCAAAGCCGAAATCGCAATCCTCGACATCCCGAAGAATCGTCCGCGTTCCCTCGTCCGTTGTCTCGCACCCCGCGCGCGCTCACACACACACAGATCTATATATTCTCTCTTCTCTCTGTGTTGATCCCGCTCCTTCTACCTTGCTATCGCGGAAAAACTCTCCCTCTTTCTCTCTCTCTCTCTCTCTCTCTTAAGATAGGGGGAGAGCGAAAGAGAGAAAGGGAGAGAGAGAAAGAGAGAGAGAGAGAGAGTGCTCGTCGTTGGAACGCCTCGCGGAGGTCGCGATCGCATAATCGTAGCCTCGCAACGACCTCGGCTTCCTCGTCAACGGTGCCCTCCCTCTTCCGCTTTCCGGTATCTGCCCCCTCTTCCTCTATCTCTGGTTCCCCCTACCACGAAGAGTGTGCATGCCAGAGAAGAAACCGGTCCCGGCGACTCCCACGTGTTCACGACCCTTGTTCCTCCTCTTCTTCTTATTCTTCTTCTTGTTGTTCCTCACGGCACGGCGCACGGAGCTTTCGTTCCACCGTCCTCAAGTTCATTCCACCGTGCTCCACCCGCGGAACCGCTTTTCCCTCCTCTTCCCCAGTCGTCCTTCGCTCGCGTCGGTACCGTACGCTCGCCGATCGAGCTCTTCCGGTACTCGCGGCTCCGTTATGCCACTCCTACTCCCTATCGGCCTCTCCGGCCATCCGTCCCTCCTTAACGGCGCCGTCGAGCCGGCGAATCGGCCGATGATCCGTCAACGAACCCATTTCGATCCTGAGATTCTGTCCTGTCAATTTTTCGGACGACGTCGGACCGCCTTGGACCTCTGTGCCGATTACAGGCTGCTGCAGAAGTCGCTGGACCGTTTAACGCGCGAACGAAAGTGCACGAAAGAATCCGAATTTAAGAAGCAGAAGTGGGTCCAGCGATTTTCGAGCCAACACCCTGTACTTTGCCCAAAGAGACGAGGCGGCGATGGAACGCGACAGAGTTGAAATCGTATTCGATCGGTGCAAAAGTTCCTGGCCGATCGCTTGTTGCGTTTCGATACGAGATCGGCGAGGAACTTTTGCGCGATCGAGCACACTCGTAAGTCCATGCTGCCTCGCGTCCTTCCCTCGCGAATGCCAAAGAGACGAGGCAGCACGGACAGAGGCGTTCAACGTTGTCTCGCTTCGTCCACAAAACGGCGCTCCTGCGGATCCTCGTTATCCTTCCTCCGACTAACACGATCTTCTCAGGCTTCTTCCGAGACTGTGTCTGTTTCTTTTTCGTTTCTGGAGTTCCGCGTCGCCTGCTCCTCCGTCCTCCTACGCTTCTCTCTTATATTCTTTTCGTTTTCGGTTCTCCCTGTCGTGGCTTCTCGATGTTCGATGTTGTGTGCATGCTCGTGTGTATCGTCGCTTGTCGAACGTACATCAATCAGGCTTTTCGCGACTAACGCGATCTCTCTTTCGATGCATGACGGTACGGTACATCGCGACGGGTCTCTCTTTCACTTTTTCTCTCTTTCTTTCTACTTCTCTCTATCTCTGTCTTTCTTTTTCTCTCTCTCTCTCCCTCTCTCTAGCTTGCATCGCCGCATCTAGAGATGCTCTCGTCGTCGCTGACGGAGAATTATCGCGGCTCGACCTTTCACCGGCGACTGCTAGTCTACCGTAGCATGACTGCAATCCCTTCTCATGCACGCTGCTTCGCACGGAGAAACGAAATCGCGTGCGATCTCGACACGTGCACCGACGCGTCACAGCCTTCTGCACGTCTTTCCGCGAGCTATCCGGTTCCGGGGACAGTTCTTGCGCTATGATCTCTGCCGTTAGGTTGGCAACTAAACTCTCCGACCTTCCGGTCTAAGCTCCTTCTTTCTCCCGCGGAGAATTTGGAGAATCGCCCGAAACACCGAGAAAGTCTATCGAATATCCGACCGGGACATCTTCCGATCGAGAAATCCGTACGTCGACGCGTTCGCTACCGTTCTCGCGTATCCGCGATGTTCACGAATCATTCACGATGTAGTCGAATCTATTCCTAGCAGACTTTGCTGTTCGAAGTTACGGTAGACGGAATGTCAAGTTGAACGAATTGCAGTAGCGAACGCGTTTTCCGTACAAGAAAGTGCAAAGGTCGCGAATTCGGTTGCCAATCCAATGGAGAAGAATGTAATCGAACGTCTGCAAGAATTGTCCGCGGAACCGACAACTTCCGGCCGGATTTTCTTCCGGAGATACTCTACGTACGACCGAGACTCTCGTGGAACGTCCACGAACGCGGTCTGGCATGGTGGTTTTGGTCCTCTTCGTCTCTACTCGCTCGACTAATAATCACAAAACTCTCTCGGCCCCGATTAACGACATTGTTACTACCTGTCCAGTCGCATGGGATCGTTTACGATTCAATCCGACACGCTCCGAAGCACCGATCGACGAAGCTTCGAAGGCTGACGCACCGCAACAGTCTTCGGATCGATCCCGAGACGGCAGGGTTCGAAACCCGAGGTCGTCCTGAATCGAAAAGATCGGATCTTCAATCGGGCTCGATCGAGCACAAAACGATCGAGACGAATCTAACCGGTTGTTCCAACGATTTGCGAAATTCGAACACCAACCCCCTCTTTCCCTTTTTGGTGAAAAGACCGGCGCGAAAACAGTCTCGGGAAAACAGTGATGAAACGAAGCGGAGAGATCGCCGATCGTTGTTCTTCGGGTGTCCAAACGAATTCGGTGTCTCGTTGAACGAAGCGCTTCGAGACTTTTTAACACTTTATCGACCGGCGATTATTTCAGAATTTTTGTAAGGCCTATGATCCATGACTGAAAACTTTTTAATGGGTCCTTCAAGGCTGACAGCAATTTTTATTGCGGATCAGCAATGCATCCCCAATAATATTCTCTAATAATGTTGTTACAAATTCGAATGTAAAAATAGAATTTCAAGCTTCATTTTGATACAGCGCTAATATTGAAAAGCCTGTTAATAGGCTTCAGAATTTTTGTAAGGCCTATGATTCATGACTGAAAACTTTTTAATGGGTCCTTCAAGGCTGACAGCAATTTTTATTGCGGATCAGCAATGCATCCCCAATAATATTCTCTAATAATGT